>JAMKPZ010004620.1:0-26112 GCA_024699675.1 Amphibolis antarctica
CATCAAACATCAGCTGTCCCAGCCACTGGTTCTCGTACCACCTCACCCTGGACGACCGCTTTTCTTGTACATGTCGGTAACAGCTTCCTCCATGGGCGTGGTATTGGGCCAACATGACACCACCGGTAGGATCGAGCAGGCCATATACTACCTCAGTAAAAATTTTACTGAGATAGAAGAACGGTATGAGCTAATTGAAAAGTACTGTCTCTCGCTGGTCTGGACAGTGAAAAAGTTGCGACACTACCTGGTAGTCTATCCAGTTTTGTTGCTCAGCCGCTTAGATCCCCTGCGCTACCTCTTCGACCAACCGGCCTTGGTAGGCAGGTGCATAAAATGGCAAATGCTCCTTGTAGAGTTCGACATCCGGTATGTATCCCAGAAGTCCATGAAGGCTCAAGCCATGGCCGACCAGCTGGCACATCATCCCTTTCTAGATTACCAACCACTAGAAGATTCCTTCCCAAACGAGCCGATCTTCACCATCGACGAGCTGAATCCAGACTAGTCGAATCTGGATCAACTGGATCCTGATCAACCAAAACCCCATACCTTGTACTTCGATGGAGCAGTCAACACTAGAGGTCGCGGGGTTGGGGTCGTCTTAGTGGATCCCCAAGGAAGAATGCTGCCCGTAGCCAAGCGGCTTCTCTTCACATGCTCACACAATGAGGTAGAATACGAGGCTTGTATCATGGGGCTACGACTTGCGCTGGAACTTTGGATCACACATCTGCAAGTATTCGGTGATGCCATGCTAGTAATTTCTCAAACCCTCAACAGGTGGAAAACCCGAGACCCCAAGCTCCAGCCAAACCAAGAACTCGTATTGCAATTAGCAAGCGACTTCCAGTTCGTCCACTTCCAACACATCAGCCGCAAGCATAACCCATACGCAGACGCTCTAGCCGTCTTAGCCTCATGGGAAGTGGTCGCGGAAGGGTAAAACATTGCCATAGAAGTCACAACACTTCACCAACCGGCCTACAGCGAAGATGTCTACCGCCTTATAGAAGCCCCCAGATAGGCCAATGCCAGACCCACAGCTGTGCCTCTGGCTAGCCACTCACGCAACTAGCAGACTGCTGACCAACGCAGAGAACCAACTCTGGCTAATGAGCCAAACAACACAGATTATAGGTCCCTACACCGTAATCTGAGAAACTCGCAGCAAGAGGACCACCCATGGTATTCAGATATACAAGCCTTCTTGGAGACTGGAGAGTTCCCCCCAGAGGCCACCACCCAAGACAGACGTACGTTGTCAAGATTGGCAGCCAGCTACATCTTCAGCGGGAGACAACTCTACAAAAGGTCCCACAACCAAACTCTCCTCCGGTGCATAACCTCGCCCGAGGCATATACGATTATGCAAGAAATCCATGAAGGTGTCTATGGATCCCACATGAACGGGATCCTCCTAGCAAAAAAGATCATGCTTCAAGGCTACTACTGTAGCACAATGGAAGCGGACTACACTGCGTACAGCCATCACTGTCACCAGTGCCAGGTACATGGAAACCTCATCCACGCGCCCCCCAAGGAACTATACAACATGGCTTCTCCTTGGCCATTCTCCATGTGGGCCTTGGATGTGGTAGGTGAGATCAAGCCAACAGCCACCAATGGACACCGGTACATACTGGTGGCCATCGACTACTTCACCAAGTGGGTGGAAGTGGCCTCTTACAAGACAGTCACGGCAACCGCCACCCAAAGGTTCTTGCGCAACAACATTATCACCCGGTATGGCGTACCCTTTGAGGTGGTGACCGATAACGGCACCAACTTCACAGCCAAGTAGGTCACAAGATACCTCGAACAATGCCACATTCGTCACCTAAGGGCATCCCCCTACAGACCACAGATGAACGGAGTGGTCGAAGCAGCTAACAAGACACTGGTTCGAATTCTCAAAAAGATGGTCCAAATACACAAAGATTGGCACGACCACCTCCCTTACGCACTCTGGGCCAACCGGACATCCCTACGGACCGCTACCGGAGCAACGCCATACTCACTGGTATACGGGTCTGAAGCAGTGTTGCCAGTGGAAATAGAACTACCATCCCTTCGCATCCTCAAAGAAGCAGCGGACTCTGATGATCACTGGTCAGAATCACGCCTACTGCAATTGAGTCTCCTTGACGAAAGAAGGTTAAGGGCGTTGAACCACGCCCAGACTTATCAAAGAAAAATGGCAAGGGCTTACAACAAGAAGGTACGTCCCCAACTCCTTAAACCCGGTAATCTAGTCCTTCGTTCCATTTTTCCAACAGGTTCAGCGGGAAAATTCTCCCCGAACTAGCGGGGCCCATACATCATCACCAAGATCCTCAGCGGGGGAGCCACTTACCTTTTTGATGAAGCCACCCAACAGGAGTTTGGCCCAGTCAATTTGTCTCAGCTGAAGAAGTTCTACTAATGAAAGACAAGTTCGACCAGGGGACACACGGCTGCCACCTCCAGAGAACCGGTTGCCGCCTCCCTAGACCGGCCCCCTTAAGACCCAGAAAAATGGGTTGGACAGGGGAACCGACTCGGGCGTTTAACCGGCTCGCCACCGACAAACCGGTAAGGAAACCCGGTTGCCGGCACCCCAAAAACCATACTTAGACGTATGGATCGGGCGTGTAACTGGCCCGCCAATGGCAAATCGGTAAGAAAACCCGGTTGCCGGCACCCTGAAAACCATACTTAGACGTATGGATCGGGCGTGTAACCGGCCGGCCACCGGCAAACCGGTAAGAAAACTCGATTGCCGGCACCTCGAAAACCATACTTAGACGTATGGATCGGGCATGTAAAAGGCCTGCCACCGGCAAACCGGTAAGAAAACCCGATTGCCGGCACCCTGAAAACCATACTTAAACGTATGGGTCGGGCGTTTAACCGGCTCGCCACCAGCAAACCGGTAAGGAAACCCAGTTGCCGACACCCCGAAACCATACTTAGATGTATGGGTCGGGCGTTTAACTGGCGCGCCACCAACAAACCAGTAAGAAAACCAGGTTGCCGGCACCCCGAAAACATACTTAGACGTATGGATCGGGCAATTAACTGGCCCGCCACCTGCAAACCGATAAGAAAACTCGGTTGCCAGCTCCCCGAAAACCATACTTAGACGTATGGATCGAGCGTGTAACCGGCCCGTCACTGGCAAACCGGTAAGAAAACTCGGTTGTCGGCACCCCGAAAAACATACTTAGACGTATGGATCGGGCGTTTAACTTGTCCGCCACCGGCAAACTGATAAGAAAACCCGGTTGTCGGTACCCCGAAACCCGTGCTTGGATGTATGGTTCAGATGACCAACTGGCCTGCCGCTGACAAGCCGGTAAGATAACTGGGCTGCCGGCTCCCCCAAACTTCCCAACATGGCACGAACGTAGTCTTAGAGTCACTACTCCAAATCTCACCCACAAACTCACAAGAACACTCGAGAAGATAGTTATGGAGAAGTTTCCATTAAAGTTAAGATATTATTCATCATTTAAAAGGGGCAGGGTACAAACAGACTACTCCTCCTCAGAAGACTCTAAGGGTTCAAACCTCCGGGGCTCAAATCTCCGAGGGTCGGTTCTTTGACGCTCCCATCTCCGTAGGTCACGAGCCCGCTCCTGGTCGACTAGCCGGATCAACCGATCTTCTCGGCTCAACAGTCAGATAATCACTTCATCTCGAGCATAGAGACGGTCCAGCGACACGCGCAAATCCTCGGCATAATCCGGGTTCAGAGAAGTTCCACCGGTAGACCGTGAAGCAGAAGCAAGAGCAGGAGGACGGCGCCTAGTTGACCACCCGCCAGATGACAAGCTAGACCGCTTAGAGGCAAGCCTCTCATACCGACCCAAGTCGACTGATGTAATGGGCCGGATCTAGAGCGGAACACTCTGCTGGCCTCTGGTTGAGATACGGTGGAAGTGGGCCAGCTCCACCATCGCCTCCCCAAAGAGCAACTGGTTGGGGGACCGCCAGACTGGGAGAATCACGCCACACATCTGGCACCGAACTGCCGCCGCCCAATTCACCTGGCAACCCGTTACCACCGCGAAAGTCGCAAGGCAAGTCGCCACGCTAATTTCGTCCCAATGCCCCCCTTTCGGGAGGATTGTGTTATTGAGGACAAAGGAGACGAGGTGGGCGACCGGGTTCAGGTCCCGAGCCTTAACGATCCGTTGGTCAAAATCGGCATTCATGGCAACTGCCGCATTGATGTCGCTGATGCTCCAAGGAATGTTCGACGAGGGGGAGAAAATGTCCAAACCGGTAAAGCGGAGTCCCAACACCTCGAACAGGAGCATGTCTGAGAACTTTATCGGTCCTGACTAGAGGCTCAAATAAAGTTGCGACTCCACCTCTAATAGGTTGGAGTTTTCGGGATGACGCTACTGGCAAGGATGCCGACGGCGACGGTTAAGGTTTACGAACACGTACAACCCAACGGTGCCCATACATTTTTCTGGGAGACGTAAGTCTACTCTCTCGATGCCCCGAAATTGTTTCCAGTATGATGCCACTGGCAATGATGCCGGGGGTATCCATTCGGGTGTACAAACACGTACGACCCCACGGTGTCCGTTTCTTTTCCGGGAGGCGTAAGCCTACCCTCTCGATACCCCGGAAAGATTTCCGAGATGACGCCACCAATAAGGACGCCGGCGGTGGCCGTTCAGGTGTACGAAACGTACAACCCGACGATTTTCGTTTCCCCGGAAAATATAAGTCCTCCGTTAAATCCCATACTTTTATAGACATCAAGAGGAAAAGGGGTGGGGAAATAGCCGGCAAGTCACCGGTTGGCCGGTTCAAAGAATCGGCCCCCGTTTCACCAAAACCCCCATGGGTGCGCATGGAAGGGGGAAACAGTCGGCAAATCGCCAGCTGGCCGGTTCAAGGAACCAGCCCCCGTTTCCCCAAAACCCCCATGGGTGCGCTTAGAAGAGGGAAACAGCTGGCAAGCCGCCAGCTGGCCGGTTTAAGGAACCGGCCCCCGTTTCCCCAAAACCCCCATGGGTGCGCATGGAGGGGGGAAACAGCCGGCAAGCCACCGACTGGCCGGTTCAAGGAACCGGCCCCCGTTTCCCCAAAATCCCCATGGGCACGCATGGAAGGGGGAAACAGCCGGCAAGCCGCTGGCTGGCCGGTTCAAGGAACCGGCCCCCGTTTCCCCAAAACCCCCATGGGTGCGCATGGAAGGGGGAAACAACTGGCAAGTCGCCGGCTGGCCGGTTCAAGGAACCGGCCCCCATTTCCCCAAAATCCCCATGGGTGTGCATGGAAGGGGGAAACAGCCGGCAAGCCGCCAGCTGGCCGGTTCAAGGAACTGGCCCCCGTTTCCCCAAAATCCCTGTGGGTGCGCATGGAAGGGGGGAAGCAGCCGGCAAGCCGCCGGCTGGCCGATTCAAGGAACCGACCCCCGTTTCCCCAAAACCCCCCCATGGCTATGCATGAAAGGGGGAAACAGCCGGCAAGCCGTCGGCTGGCCGATTCAAGGAACTGGCCCCCGTTTCCCCAAAACCCCTCATGCTGCACATGAAAGGGGGAAACAGCCGGCAAGCCTCCGACTGGCCGGTTCAAGGAACCGGTCCCCGTTTCCACAAAACCCCCATGGCTGCGCAAATGGGTTAGGAAAGTAGCCAACCAGCCACCGGTCAACCGGTACAAGTAGCCGGCGGTTGGCTCCCCAAAAACCCATCTTTTTCTTCCCTATTCACCACTAGATCTAATATGGATCCCCATTTTGTTCAATTCCCATTTGTTTACTTGATTCTCGTTTATTTTCATCGGAAGGGATACAGTTATCCCTCTAAACGCCCTGGAAAAGTTTCCAGGGTGAGGCCGTACGTGGCCGGATTGACTATCATGTTTTCCGTTTTAGAGCCAGAGAGAGGTTGGGAATGCCCAGGTTGTTTGGGGGTGCCTAACACCTTCCCCAACAGTACCCTGAGCCCCGTATCCAGTTCTCTCATGTTACACGATTTTACGTGATTCCCGTGGTTTTATTGTTTCAATGGTGGAAGGACACTTTCCCATCCGGTTTTCCTTATTTTCTACCCAAAAATAAGGTGGTGACTCCGTTGAATGAGCCATCAACCGCACGTGGTGATGCGCTCATACAAATACCTTTCAATTCTCTGTACCTCGGTCCATCTGCCAGCGGGGCCGACGGAAACCCATGGGCTTCCGGGTGATAGCCGGATGAAAGAGAGGGTACACCCGCTTTGTTTGATTCTCGTTTGTTTTACCGGATGGGATGAGGTTATCCTTTCCGATGCCCTAGAAAGTTTTCCGGATGAGGCCATGGATGGCCAGACTGACTGTCGTTGTTTCCCATTTTTAGAGCCGGAGAGAGGTCGAAAATGCTCGGGCTGTCTAGGGGTGCCTAACACCTTCCCCAACAGTACCCTGAGCCTCGTATCCAGTTCTCTCATGTTACACGATTTTACGTGATTCCCGTGATTTTATCGTTTCAATGGTGGAAGGACACTTTCCCATCCAGTTTTCCTTGTTTTCTACCTAAAAATAAGGTGGCGACTCCATTCAACGAGCCATCCACCCCACGTGGTGATGCGCTCACACAAACACCTTTCAATTCTCTGTACCTCGGCCCATCTGCTGGCGGGGCCGGTGGAAACCCATGGGCTTCTGGGTGATAGCCTGATGAAAGAGAGGGTACAGATTTTTGGCGACTCCGCTAGGGAGACTCGCTACATTTTGTTGATTAAGTGACTCAAACTCTCGCTCGTACGACTCTTTTATAGTCAGTCTTTCATTTTTTCGTTAGGATTTTTAACATACTTGTCACATTTGCTAAGCGAAGTCGCTTTCAAATGCATTGAACCATATCACCCTTCTTTGGTATCCCTGCAGATCTTTGCGGACCCCTATAGATTCTCCGGGCACCATCTCCTCACAAACGTCTACCGTTTGCAGGTTCCGAACCCTGTTGGCTCCCCCTATCCTGACTCGCTCACAAGTAAGAACCATGGCCACCGGTTCCACTGCGGCTTCCACATCATCCCCTTCCATCATTACGAGAACCTCTGTGCCACTGTCCATGGTCTTCGGCCCACCGCCGCCTGTCGTCACCCGGACGAACTTCACCTGGCCTGTCATCATGCCTGCTGGAATCCCAGACCAACCAAGGGCGCCAGATTTGTCTGTTTCTGTGGCATTCGATAATGCCATGGTGCATCCTACGCCACCAAATTCTCCGGTCGCTGAAACTGAAGGTAACAGGCCAGCTCCCGCACGGAGCACTAGGCCGTCCTACCAACCACCCTCGAACACCAAGGGCATAGGAGCGGCCAACGCCTTCCTGCCACCTCGACTAGGACACTTCGAGCAAACCCACCTGGCTCACCAGTTGGCACCCTATGAACAGCAAGGGATTGGTTCAATAATCCCCCCTAGGCCGACCATCTGTGTCCCGAATAGGCAACACACGGAAGAATACGACGTTGTCACCACTCTTGTCGCCGACCAATTCGGCCCGCCACCACTCCAGCTGGCAGCCGCCACTACTGCCACCCCGGTGCCCGACCTGCAAGGATAACTACTACAAAGGATAGCCGAACTGGAGGCATCCTTCCAGAGCATGAAGTCCGGCCCGCCGGAACCTTCCTATGCCTTCCAAAACCTCTGTTTCTATCCTGAAGTGATGCTCCCTCCCGATTTCAAGATGACCAAATTAGTTAAATACAATGGGCACGGGGACCCTCACGTGCACCTCCAAGCCTTCTGTGGAGACATGGCGGCACTGCAACACGAGGAGAAGCTCCTCGTCCGACTATTCCAAAAATCTCTCCAAGGACCTACACTTTCCTGGTACATGTCCTTAAACTTAACAAAGATCTACACCTGGGAACAGCTGGCATACATGTTCCAAGAATAGTACGCATATAACTTAGACCTGGCACCAAAGTTGGAAGATCTCCGTTGCCTTTGCCAACGTGAGAATGAGCCATTCAGTGGCTATGTCGGCAGGTGGCGGGCCCTAGCATCCCAAATTTGGGACAAACCCGCGGAAGAAGACTCTCTGGACATAATTGTGCAAGGTGCTCAACCATCACTAGCAGCCCTTCTATGTATCCAGTCATACTCAACTTTCTCCCAGTTGATCAAAGCTGTTAGCTGCCTGGAAGGATTCTTGAAGTCAGGGAGATTCTCAGCTCTTCCATTCGGAGCCAACCCCGGAGGAAACATACGTCCCCGACCACCGGCCACGAGCGACAACGTGGGGAACAACCGTGGCCCCTGGAGGAATGACAACATTCGTCCGTCTCCCATGACCGTTGTGGCAGTACCACCACCACCATACCAACCACAACAGGTGTATGCCCCGGCCCAGGAGTATCATCTGCCGGCAATCACCCCAGTTCAACAGCCGGTCTACACCACCCGAGTGGCCCCGAATCAACAACCTTGGAGGCCCAAGGCTCCACACTCGACAGCCGCATCCGATTCATCAGCTCACTGACAGTGGCAGGTAACATCCCTGACAACCTCTCAACAAAGAAACCAGGGACAAAGTGGAGATTGCACAGGCGTTAACCAACAATGCCCCAGTCAGCAATAGTGTGAACCGCACCAACCGCCCCTGCAGCTGCAGCAACCACGCATAATGGAATACACGCCACTCTCTGAACCGTTGAGCTAGGTATTCCGCCGGGCCCAAGCGCTGCTCACGCTCCCCCCTATCAAGCCACCTCCAGCTGTTCTTCCTGCCTAGTACAATTTCGCAGTAGTACTGCGAATACCACAGGTCAACCGGCCACGCAACGAACCATTGCCGAACACTGAGACAAGCTATTCATAGGCTTATCAACTCGGGCACCATTGAGCTTCAATAGCCTCCCGTACCCCCCAAGCCGAGCCAGCATACCTTCCCAAATCATACGGGAAACTCCCAAGTGAGTACTATCTTCTTAGGTGCCCGAAGGAGGCATCCGCATGAAGAGTTCCGACGTATGCAGTCGATTTCTGCCTGTCCAACCAGGCACGGACAAGGGACAAAGAGATCCCTCCCTTCGGCACAGCCGCTGGAAGCGGGAACTCCCTGGCTAAACCCTATCAACCTCATCTGTCCAGCCGACCACCCGTCGACGCTTGAAGAACTCCAGCCATACTATCAACAACTCTGGTCCTCCATCCTTGCCATCAACAGCCACCGGAGGAGGAAGAAGTCTTCAAGACCTACACCGCAACAGGCGTCAGCTTCACCAGTAAGAAAATTCTTCGTTCGAGTGGCACCTGCGGCTGCCGCGTCAAGAGAACCGGCTACTGCGTTAAGGGAGCCGGCCGTCGGGACAACCCTACGGGCTCAACCCAAGGTAATCCTCTACTCACCCGCGGCCCCAGTCAGGGTAGTCATCCCTGTGGTACCTCTGATCCCCAAAGCCTCAACCGCCGGCTTTTCTCCCATGACCAGCACTCTAGCTAGCATGGTCTCTCCAACGGCTACAACGCTGGCACCACTCCACGCCCACCTGGCAAAGCAACAATTCACGCCTGTGACCAGACCCCCCCTTTGGCCGCACTCACTTCTGAACAGCACAAAGGCAAGGAGGTAGCCATCTCACCACAACCGTCCACATGTATGGCTATAACCAGGTCTGGCCAGGTATATCAACCAAAGCCGCGCCTTGGAGGGATCTCCATCCTAGGAGTAGCAAGAAAAACTTCAACCGGTAGCCGTCAACCGGCTGTCGCCTCGGCAGTACCGGCGACCACCTCCTCAGCACTTGCCACCCAATCACGGCCACCCCCAGACTTGTCAATCCAGCTGCAGGGGATACGGGCAGACATCTCACTATGGGACCTACTTCGATCCTCTATTAAACATCGGGAAACACTCCTAAAGGCACTACAGGTGGCCAAAGTGGACCAAGGTCTCACTCCCAGGGCCATAGAAGGAATGGTGGCCAAGGTAACAGTCCCGTCCTTCGTCTATTTCTCAGACTTGGACCTCTCACCAGCCAGGACCGACCACAACCTGTCCTTGTACATCTAGGTACAATACAAAGACCTTTGCATCCCCATGGTAATGATTGACAACGGATCCGAGCTAAACTTGTGTCTGCTACAAGTCTTGCACAAGCTGGGAATCAAAGAGCAAGACTTGCTCCCCACCGACCAGGTGATGAGAGGATTCGACGACACTCTTCATGAATCCAAAGGTGAGGTCGTCCTTCCCCTCGTCATCGGACCAGCCGCCTTCGAGGTTCCTGTGCATGTAGTAGACATTCCCCCGAGCTACAACCTCATCCTGGGCCATCCATTTCTCCACCAAAACTCCATCGTACCTTCCACTCTTCATAGGATGCTTAAGTTCCTATGGAAAGGGGAGGTCATTGTCATACTAGCGGAGAATTACTACCACCCGAGACAATCCGTGGCTACTGTAGCGCCTTCCGGGTTGCAACACCCAACACCAGAACTGGTTGCCACCACACCACCAGGTCTCCAGAACTCAACCGCCTTCGACTATCTGTCTAGGAGCATGGAACCCTGAGAGGACAAACCGCAGCCAGACCAAGAGCCAGAGGACGGTCTGTTGCAACTGTTCGGAGAATCTCCAGTATACACTAGAGATCCAACCCTTCACCAACCTCCCTCACCATCACCCATCCTATAGGGAGGAACTTTGGAAACGGATGTTGTGTCCGGCTGGTTTGTATAGGGAAAGGAGACGACAAGGTGTGCTCCTTCCCCCTCTCCTTCAACCTAGCACCGCAACACCCACCTAATGACCTAGGTGGGGACACTCTAGGCTTGCAGGTCATCAACATCAAGAGGCAAGCCTGATGGCTTTCGGGCAACTCACGCCGAAACCCGCTCCTTCAACAGTAGGGCTTGGCATCCCATGCACAAGTACGCCGGCAGCTGTGTCCTCAGCAGCCACTGACTTGGCATCCCAACTAGGTCAACCGGGACTTGGCAATCATACCAAGTCTCTTGCTCGGCATAGCGGACAATTTATCCCTCGGGCACCGGCCAGATCAGCCGGAAACCGTCAACCCTCAACAGGGGCACCACATCATGGAGACAGAATAGCCAGCCTACTCAGTTTGGGCAACATCTTCCACAAACAGAATACTGGCCAACACCACAGGGCAGAACTAGGGGCATTCTGCCCCTCCTCCGCCACAGTCACTCAAGCAGGCGAATGTGACCAGTCTGCTGCATTTTCGTCCGAGACTCCATCCGATTTCCGCCTCCTATCCACCAGGCAGCCAGTTCCTCCCCTCGGGATAGAACTAGGGGCATTCTGCCCGTCATCCTCCTTAAACGCTCAACGTCCAGAACAACAGATGGAGTTCGATGGCATGACACCTCAAGTAGACGGGTAGGGCAGGTCCACCGTCGTCTCCTTTGAAGCACTCCTAAGGTTCACTGCTACCTCAAACCAGCAGCCAATCCACTTACCCGACACCCAGCCAGAAGACCATGGGCACCGCTCCCACCAGATCCATCATCCAATGCCCTTTCAGCCCAAGGGTCAAGAAGCCACGGAAGACATCGACGATCCTTATCAAGAGTTTGAAGAAGAAGGCCCATGGGTCCAACCACCCGAATCTACCGGCATAATGTCTATTGACGAAATCGAACTTGTAAACCTTGGAAATGAACGGCATCAAAAAGAAACAAAAATTAGCAAAGAGGTGCCCAAGCCCTACCGTCAACAACTCCTTGCGCTTCTACGAGAATTCGTGGAAGTGTTTGCATGGGATTATGAAGACATGCCAAGTTTGGATCGATGGGTAGTGGTCCACCGACTACCACTCAAACCGGGAGCCCGACCTGTGAAGCAAAAAGCTCGACGAATGAGACAGGAATGGGCCCAGAAGCTGAAGGAAGAAGTCCACAAATAGTTGAATGTCCGATTCCTCCAACCTATCTTCTACCCAGAATGGGTGGCAAACATGGTACCCGTCCCAAAGAAAGACGGGCGAGTACGCATGTGTGTCGACTATCGGGACCTCAACAAAGCTAGCCCCAAGGATGACTTCCCACTACCACACATAGATGTCTTGGTAGATGACGCCGGCAAGTATGGGGTATATTCCTTCATGGATGGATTCTCTAGATACAATCAAATCATCATGGCAGAAGAAGACAAGGAGAAGACCGCGTTCACAACCCCTTGGGGCATCTTTTGTTACAGGGTGATGCCATTCGGGCTCAAAAATGCTGGTGCCACTTATCAAAGAGCCATGACCACCCTCTTCCATGACATGATGCACAAAGAAGTTGAAGTCTACGTCTACGTCGACAATATGGTAGTGAAGGCGCGCACTCATCAGCAGCATCTCAAACACTTAAGAAGATTGTTTGAGCGCCTAAAGAAGTACAAGCTCTAGTTAAACCCGTCCAAATCAACATTCGAGGCCACCACCGGAAAACTCCTCGGCTTCGTCATCAGCAAATAGGGAATTGAGGTAGATCCTGACAAAGCAAAAGCAATCTTAGATATGCCTCACCCACAGATGGAACAATAGATCCGAAGCTTATTGGGAAGGCTACAGTACATCGGGCGCTTCATCTCGCACCTCACGCCGATTTGCGAGCCCTTCTTCAAGTTGTTGAAGAAAAATGCCAGCTTCATGTGGACAACAAAATGCCAAGTCACCTTCGACCACATCAAACAGCAACTATCCCGACCACCGGTTCTCGTGCCGCCTCATCTTGGGCGATCGCTCTTCCTATACATGTCGGTCACAACTTCCTCCATGGGCGTAGTGCTGGGCCAGCATGATACCACCAGCAAAATCGAGCAGGCCATATACTACCTCAGTAAAAAGTTTACCGAGGTAAAGGAACAGTATGAGCTAATTGAAAAGTACTGTCTCTCGTTGGTCTGGATGGTGAAAAAGCTTCGACACTACTTGGTGGTCTATCCAGTTTTGTTGCTCAGCCGCTTAGATCCCCTGCGCTACCTCTTTGGCCAACTGGCCTTGGTAGGCAGGTGTGTGAAATGGCAAATGGCCCAAGCAATGGCTGACCAGCTGGCACACCAGCCCTTGCCAGATTACCAACCATTGGAAGATTCATTCCCAGACGAGCCCATCTTCGCCATCAACGAGCCTGATCCAGACCAACCGGATCTGGACCAGCCAGGTCCTGACCAATCGGAACCCCATACCTTGTACTTTGACGGAGCGGTCAACACCAAAGGCCGCAAGGTAGGGGTCGTCCTAGTGGATCCCAAAGGAAGGATGCTACCCGTAGCCAAGCGACTTCTCTTCACATGCTCACACAACGAGGCAGAGTACGAGGCTTGCGTCATGGGGCGACGCCATGCTGGTAATCTCTCAAACCCTCAACAGGTGTAAAACCTGGGACCCTAAGCTCCAGCCGTACCAGGAACTCGTACTGCAATTAGCAAGCAACTTCTGGTTCGTCCATTTCCAACATGTCGATCACAAACATAACCCGTACGCGGACGCTCTGGCCATCCTAGCATCATGGGTAGCGGTCAGGGAGGGTCAGAGCATAGCTATAGAAGTCACAACACTTCACCAGCCGGCCTACAACGAAAACATCTACCGCCTCATAGAAGTACCTGAGCAGGCAAATGTTAGACCCTCGACTCTGCATCTGGCTAGCTGCATCAGCAACCGGCCAACTGCTGACCAATACAGAGAACCGGCCCCAATCGACGAACCAAACAATGCAGACTCCAGGCCCCCAGACAATGGACTGGAAAACTCACAGCAAGAAAACTGCCCTTGGTATTCAGACATACAAACCTTCTTGGAGACCGGAGAGTTCCCATCAGAGGCTACAACCCAAGACAGACGTACGTTGTCAAGACTGGCAGCTGGCTACGTCTTCAGTGGGGGATAGCTCTACAAAAGATCTCACAACTAGACTCTTCTCCGGTGCATAACCTCACCTGAGGCACGTACAGTTATGCAGGAAATCCATGAAGGTGTCTGTGGATCCCACATGAACGGGATCCCCCTGGCGAAAAGGATCAAGCTCCAAGGCTACTACTGGAGCACAATGGAGGTGGACTGCACCACGTACGTCCGTCGCTGTCACCAGTGCCTGGTACATGGGAACCTCATCCATGCGCACCCCAAGGAATTATACAACATGGCTTCCCCTTGGCCATTCTCCATGTGGGCCTTGGATGTGGTAAGCGAGATTAAGCCGACAGCCACCAACGGACACCGATATATACTGGTGGCCATCGATTACTTCACCAGGTGGGTGGAGGCAGTATCCTACAAGACAGTCACGGCAGCCGCCACCCAGAAGTTCTTGCGCAACAACATCATCACCAAGTATGGTGTACCCTTCGAGGTGGTGACCGAAAATGGCACCAACTTTACAGCCAAGCAGGTCATGAGCTATCTCGAGCAGTGCCATATTCGTCACCTAAGGGCGTCCCCCTACAGGCCACAGATGAACGAAGCGGTCGAAGTAGCTAACAAGACACTGGTCTGAATTCTCAAGAAGATGGTTTGAACACACAAAGATTGGCACGACCACCTCCTGTATGCGCTCTGGGCCTACCAGACATCCTTGCGGACCACCACCGGAGCAACGCCAAACTCACTGGTATACGGGTCCGAAGTAGTGTTGTCGATAGAGGTAGAACTCCCATCGCTTCGCATCCTCAAAGAAGCAGCAGACTCTGATGACCAGTGGTCAGAATCGCACTTTTTGCAGCTCAACCTCCTAGACGAGAGAAGGTTGAGAGCCTTGGACCATGCCCAGACTTATCAGCAAAAGATGGCAAGGGCTTACAACAAGAAGGTTCGCCCCCGACTCCTTACGTCTGGTGATCTAGTCCTTCACTCCATTTTCCCAACAGGTTCAACCGGAAAATTCTCCCCAAACTGGCATGGCCCGTACGTCATCACAAAAACCCTGAGCAAAGGGGCCGCTTACCTTTTTGATGAAGCCACCCAACAAGAGTTCGGCCTGGTCAATCTGTCGCAACTGAAGAAGTTCTACCCATAGACAACTCAACCAGGGACCGAAACAGGTTCCACCTTCAAACCAACTGACCGTCGACTTCTTATACTGGCTCCCCGCAGGCCATGAAGGATGAGCTCGACCGGGGATTGTCACGGCTTCCACCTTCAGAAAGGCCGGTTGTCGGCTTCTCGAACCCCCCCCCTGCAGCACAAAACAACCAACTTCTTCTGGGGGTCTTACCCGGCCGCCAACACTATCCAACCGACCGCCGGCACTTCCAACCAGAAACCTATCCATCCTCTCCAGAAGACCTGCACTTCGAGGAAAAACTAGGGGCATTCTACCCCTCCGCCTCATTTTTCTACACTCAACAGTCGCCAAGGGTGAGACGCAATAGGCCAAGTCCCCACAAGCTGACCGAGAGACCAGCTCCCCAGGACCAAGGAAGATAAGCTCGACCGGGGATCACTGCAGCCGCCGCCTTCAGACAAGCTGGCGACCAACATCTCCGTCTGACTCTCCACCGACTGATCGAGAGGTCAGGTTCGGACAGGTACGCTCCTTTCCTCAGTGAATTCCCTTTTATGACTTACACGAGGCACGCACGATGCACACATGATGAGCAAGTCCAACCCTTTACTCATCCTACCCCGTCCATGGGGGAAAGGAAAAGGGTCGAAAAAACTAGCCAAAACTTCACACCACATGTTTGTGTATGTTCCAGGTCACAACCCGTCGAAACATGCCTGCATCCCCTCAGTCTCGAAACCACGTAACAACCAGCTCACCATTCACCAGAAGAAACACCCAGAAGCCGGAAAACAACTCGGCCGTCATCCACAACCTGTTGCCCAATACTTACACACTCCACTATCCAACCGGCCCACCACCGACTGCCACCTCTAACATACCCGACAGCCGCATCCACAGTCAGCGATGAGAATAGTTTGCAGCAGCAGGCGGCACATCTGACTCAAGAAGTGCTATCCGGACCTCTGGGATGAACTACCGACCCCAGGAGTGACACCAAATACATCCAGATTTCTACATCAAAAACCTGAGTGCCCATCTTGTCTAACTTTGATGGCACGAAGACGGAACAGGGTGAGTAATTCAGGTTCGTCCTTATCCCCATGGTCTTTGCTGATTCTGAGTGGTTACGAGATACCGACGGGAGATCACTTCTCCCCTCGAATGAGTATCCAACCTCCCATTTTTTTACCTAGCCCGAGTGCCACCCAACAATGAGGGAGATCACAACCTTCGACTCCCTCTAGGTAAGATATTCCCCCTTGGTACACTAGCCGCGACAACGTCGGGTTATTTTACTTGCCAACAGCACGTGGGGAGGGCTAGTAGCACTCTTTTATTCAATTTTATTATCTTCTATTTTGTAATAGAAAAGAACAAAAAAAAAAAGAGAGAAGAAGAAAAGTCAGTGGCTAGAATCCTTCTTCAATAGAAAGAAGAGAGAAAAGAAAAAATAAAAACAAAACAAAAAGAGAAAGGAAAAAAAAAGAGAAAAAGAAAAGAAAAAAAAAAGAGAAAAAAAGAAAAAAAAAAGAGAGAGGAAAAGTTACTTGTTGCTAGGTCCTGAAAGCATATGGACTCCTATGTAAGGGAAGGGTAGATCTTAGGATTCCGTCATCTGTTGGCAGTCCAATACCTAGCTTTGTCGCGATTGACCAAGTATCCCCTTCTTTCAGGGCTTGGCAACCCATCGAAGTCCGCCAATATAACCGGGTGCCGGAACCCATTTGCCGACACCCACTTCTCCCTTTTTTCTCTTGTCCTAGGGCTTGACATCCCAGCTAAGTCGTCAACATGGGCTTGGCATCCCGCTAAAAGTCGCTCCCACACCCGGGTTCTGATGCCCACATTTCCGGAACCCGCACAACTCTATCTGTTATCTCTATAACCCTAGAGCGAACTCGTGAGCAAGAAACAGCATAACTATGGGTAGAAGGACAGCTCTCGGATCTCTCCTCTCGACCCATCTTTGTCACCTGAGGGTCACTTCCGCTGAACAACGGAACCACATTTCCAAACTCACATGCGTGAATGTCCAACAGTTGTCTTTTGACGTGAGGTGAGACACCTTTCATTCCCCTGTAGGTCCAGAAAGCACGATTGGGTCGAAACAGCTACCTTGCGCAAACCCCACCTCGGGCAACCACCTGGAAGCCCCTCTGCGAAATCAACAAAACAAAACACAGGAAAGAGAGTCACCAGAGAGTGTCCCAAACTTCCTCACACGACTCACCACAGATATTCACGGATGAGAGGAGGGAACGACACACCCTCCTCACCTTTGGAAACTAATATATGAACAAGTGTGCAGGTGAACAAGTCAGTCGAACAATTCAGCCAGCTGCCACTTAGGAAATACGGCCACCCGGACCAAAACCCGCACAAGATGAGATGTCATGCAGAAAAAGAAGGGGGCTACCGGGTAAAACAGCCGGCCACCGCAACCAATACCCAGGGATGGTCAACTCCTCAAATGCAACCCACGCCAGAACACTGACTATTCAATGTAGGAAGAAGGAAAGCTCGCCCACACGCACAGCCACGCTCAGACAGCGGGACGCCTAGACCTCAACTCGCACGAGACGAGATGTCACACGGAAAAAGAATGGGGGGGCTACTAGATAAATCAGCCGGCCACCGCCACTAATACCCAGGGATAGTCGACTCCTCAACACTAACCACTCCTCACAGGAACGAATAAGGCCCCCACTCCTCGCCGAACTCGGATGGTTGGACGCCAAACGAAACGTCACGCTGGAGAAGGAAGGGCCACTGGATGAACCAAACGACAGCTGCACGCCAAAGGAAGACACGCAGAAGTAAGATCAACCAATCGTGTAAGAGGCCAGTCGGCCCGCTGCCGGCAATCCGACAAGAAGACCCAGAAGCCGGCTCCTCGAAACCCATACTTAGACGTATGGATCGGGTGGCCAACCGGCCCACTGCTGGCAATTCGGTAAGAAGACCCGGCAGCTGGCTCCCCGAAACCCATACTTAGACGTATGGATCGGGTGGCCAGCCGACCTGTCACCGGTAATTCGGCAAGAAGACCTGGCAGCCAGCTCCCCGAAACCCATACTTAGACGTATGGATCGGGTGGCCAGCCGACCTGCCGCCGGCAATCCGGTAAGAAGACCCGGCAACCAGCTCCCCAAAAACCATACTTAGACGTATGGATCGGGTGACCAGCCGGCCCGCCGTTGGTAATCCGATAAGAAGATTTGGCAACCGGCTCCCCTAAAACCATACTTAGACATATGCATCGGGTAGCTAGCCGGCCTGCTGTCGATAATCCGATAAGAAAACCCAGCAGCCGGCTCCCAGATTGCCACCATGGTATGAACGACTTCTTCGTATCATCACCCCACATCTCACACGCTAGTCCACACAAATTCTTGAGGGGACAGTTATACACAAAATTTTGTTAAAGTGAAGCTGATGTTATTTATGATTTAAAGTACAAGCAGATACACAAGCCTATTCCTCATCAGAAGTCCTCTGGGAGTCAAACCTCCGAGGCTCGAACCTCTAGGGGTCGAACCTCTGACGTTCCTGCCTCCAGTGCTCCCGTGCTTCCTCCCGACACTCCATCCGCTCCACCAAGCGGATCAACCGGTCCTCACGGCTCAATAGCCGGATGAGAACTTCATCTTGGGCATTGAGATGCTCCACCACCGTGCACAAGTAGTCGATGAAATTCGGGTCTGAAGAAGACCTGCCGACAAACCGAGAAGCAGAAGTAGTGTGCCGGCGCCCGGTCGACTGCCCGCCGAACGACGAGCTGGTCCGCCTCGAGGCAAGCCTCTCATACCGGCCCAGATCAACCGACGTAATGGGCCGGGTCTGGAGCGGGACCTTCTACCGGCCCCCGGTTGAAATGTGAAGGAAGTTGGCCAATTCCACCATCGCCTCCCCAAACAGCAACTGACTGGGAGGCCGCCGGCCAGGGATGATCATGCTGCGCATCTGGCACCGAACAGCCGCTACCCAATTCACCTGACAACCCATTATCACCGCAAATGTCGTGAGATAGGTTGCCACACTAATCTCATCCCAGTGTCCTCCCTTTGGGAGGATCGTGTTGCTATGGACGAAGGAAACAAGGTGGGCAACGGGGTTCAGGTCTTGGGCCTTGACGACCCGTTGGTCGAAGTCGGCTTCTGCGGCAACTGCCGCGTTGATGTCGTCGATCCTCCAGGGAAGGCTCAGCAGGGGATAGAAGATGTCCAGGCCGGTGAAGCGGAGGCCCAACACCTCAAATAGGAGCCCGTCGAAGAAATCCACTGGCCCGGACTGAAGGCCTAGGATGAGTTGTGACTCCACCTCCGACAGGTTGGAGTACATCTCGGCTACTAGACCGAGGACGGTCTCCACCTGACGGAAGTCTCGGATGAAGGGAAGCAGGCCCTGCCTAGCGAACAGCTGCTCCACCTCCGACAGCGGGTCGAAACTAGCCAGCCTGCCATATAAAACAATTTTTATGACCAAGCAGCCGTCGACGGGGAATGTCAGCTCTTGGTCAGTTTCGGGGGGAGCCACGCCATCGACTACCACCTCCTCGAAGCCGGTCGAGGTACGGTACCACGGGAGCACCAGCCAGACCGATTCAGCATCCGACGCCAAGTCTTCGGGGACGTCCAACGGCACTGATGAAGTCCTAGCAAGGCACCGTTGCCGGTTCACCGTCATCTTATGGTGCAACCGATGTCGCGAACTCTGGAGAGGGGCCTCCGCCAACGCCTCACCTTCCGCTCCGCCCACTAGCAAACGAGAACTAGAGGCACTGGAGTCTCACCGCCATTCCGACAACCACCACCGAAACATGGCCTCGGCCGAAGAAGCGTCACAGCCGTGGTTAGTAAGTTCGAAGAAGACAGACAGACGGGCAGATTCAGCCCGATCGGGACATACGAGCTCCTCCGCCGGCAAGTTCTTCAGCGTTGTCGGTAAAAGATCAAGCCATCGTTGCACAGCCCCAGAAGCCGGCTGCCGGACATGCCCCGTGATAATCTTTGTGTGAGGCATAATGGAGGTGAAAGACAGATGAAAGACGGAAGAAAATCAAGGCAAAGCTCAAGCGAAGAGTGAAATCGAGAGGAGGAGATGAAGAAATTTCGAACACCCTCACCCTCTATTTATAGAAAATTCGGCACCCAGATTCCGACTAACCCAAGGCGACAACCGGTTCAAAAACCAGTTGCACAAAAATCGAGAAAGCTGAAATGATTCCTAACAACTTTGAAAAGGTATAGTGATGGCACGGAAATCAAGAAAGTTGCACGAAAACCGAAAAAGATGAACGAAAATCAAGAAAGCTACAGGAAGCACGTGAAACATTCACATCACCAGCCAGTTGCCAGCTCCCACAAGGCAGCAGCTGCGTAACCAGCCAGCTGGAAAAGTGATATCACAAAGGTACGACGTGACGATTCACTGCATCAACTACAGCCTTTGAAAAAGCAAGCACGTGAAATATTCACATCACCAACCAGTTGCCGGCTCGCACAAGGCGGCAATCGCGTAACCAGCCGGCTGAAAAGGTGAAATCACAAAGGTTTGACGTGACCATTCACTGCATCAACCGCAGCCTTTGAAAAAGTAAGCACGTGAAGCGTCCACGTCACCAGCCGGTTGCCGGCTCCCGCAAGGCGACAATCGCATAACCAGCCGGCCAGAATGTAACATCGCAAAGGTACGATGTGATGATTCACTGCATCAACCACAGCCTTTGAAAAAGCTAGCACGTGAAGCGTCCACGTCACTAGCAGGTTGTCGACTCCCGTAAGGCGACAACCGCGTAACCAGCCAGCCGGAATGTAACATCGCAAAGGTACGATGTGACGATTCACTACATCAACCGCAGCCTTTGAAAAAGCTAGCATGTGAAGTGTCCACGTCACCAGCCGGTTGCCGGCTCCTGCAAGGCGGTAGCCGCATAACCAGCTGGCCGGAATGTAACATCGCAAAGGTACGATGTAATGATTCACTGCATCAACCACAGCCTTTGGAAAAGTAAGCACGTGAAGCGTCCATGTCACCAGCCGGTTGTCAGCTCCCGCAAGGAGGTAGCCGCGTAACCAGCCAGTCGGAATGTAACATCGCAAAAGTATGATGTGACTATTCACTATATTGACAGCTTTCGAAAAGGAAACATGTGAAGCTTTCACGTCACATCTCGGTTGCCGGCCCTCACGAAGTGGTTGCCGCGTAACTGGCCGGCTAAGAGCTAAGACGTGGGGGAAGTACAACACAGCCTTCAAACACGGTACGCAAACACTATCCACCTCGTCACCTGGTTGCCGACACCCACAAGGTGGCCGTCGTACAACCAGCCAGCTAACACATGGCATCCCTCGGTCAAGTGACCGAGAGTGTAAGTCCGACTCGATTCCATAACCAGTGATAGATGATTCACAAAGTGTGAAATCTTGCATGGCTTACCATTCAGGCATGGAGGGTCATTCAACCCTAGAACGTCGGTTTCCTTCCACCAAGGTCATACAACCTCGCCTAGGGAGGGGCATTCTATTGACCCCATGCTTAAACGAATTTCAATGGGGGGGCACAGCTGGCCAGCCGCCGGCATGCTGGTACAAAGACCGGCAGTCGGCTCCCCAAAACCCCATTGGTGTAGATGGTTCGGGGAACCAGCCGGCATGCTGTTGGCAAGCCGGTACAAACAACCGGTAGCTGGGTCCCAAAGAAACCCATCTTTGCGTAGATGGTTCGGGGAACCAGTCGACTTGTCGCCGGCAAGCCGGTACAAATAGCCGGCAGCCAACTCCCCAAAAACCCATCTAAGCCAACATACTCCCCTTTCATGAAGTAGCCGAATGGAACTAACCGGCATCCGACTGCCATGTAGCGGCTGTCGGGTAACTACCCAGAAAGGCAAGCCAAATCAATTAGGAGATACGACGGGATTTAATCACTTAAATCTCACAAATCAATCAATTACGCGGACTGCGTAATCAAACTGGGATTCACGCCGGCTTCCATCTTTGGGCGCCCCAAAGAAGGAAGGCGACCCCTTATAAGCGGCCTCCCACCCCATTCAACAGGCTTCCACCTCTCAGAGAAACCATCATACGGACGCGGGAGACGCTCGGCATGCTTTCGCCCCTTGGAGAAGACGTCGGCTGGAGGTTCTGAAGGAAGGGAGACGCTCAAAGCCCCGACACCCGTTCGCCGCACCAGAGCAAGGACTTCCAACCACCGCCGCCGACTCCCTACAGGCAAGCCCTTCTGTCCTCATCGTTTTACGTACGTTTTCACGATGTCTTTCTCGAGCCCCGACCATGTAACACCTTCCCCATGCAAGAGAAAGGTCGGAGGACAGACCCGGGTATCATTCCTTCGGAAACACGCCTGAAGGTACCGGTGGCCGTCCTCCCGGCCGGGTGAATCCACCCGGCACGGTCGATTTTGGTTCGGTTGCGACCCTCCCGTCGGGTCTTTTTACGTGGAAACTCTGAGTTTCCCAACAGGTTTTACGCATTTTTATCCAATCACCGCATGTCTTTCCGAGAGGCGTAAGTCTACCCTCCTGATGCCCCGGAAAGATTTCTGGAATGACGCCTCCGACATGCATCCTTGTCGGCGGCAGCCGTTCGGGTGTACGAACAAGCACAACCCGACAGTTCCCGTTTCCCAAGAAATGTAAGTCTACATTCCCAACACCCCGGAAAGATTTCTAGGATGACGCCTCCAGCATGCATCCTTGCCGACGGTGGCCGTTCGGGTGTACGAACAAGTACAACCCGGCAGTTCCCGTTCCCCAGGAAATGTAAGTCTACATTCCCGATGCCCTGGAGAGATTTTCGAGATGACGCCTCTGACATGCACCCTTGCCGACGGTGGCTGTCCGGGTGTACGAAGAAGTACAACCTGACGGTTCCCGTTCCCTGGGAAATGTAAGTCTACATTCCCGATCCCCCGGAAAGATTTTCGGGATGATGCCTCCAGCATGCATCCTTGCCGGCGACGACCGTCCGGGTGTACGAGAAGTTCAACCCGGTGGTTCCCGTTTCCCAAGAAATGTAAGTCTACATTCTCGATGCCCTGGAAAGATTTTCAGGATGACGCCTCCGGCATGCATCCTTGCTGGCGGCAGCCGTTCGGGCGTACGAAGAAGTACAACCCAACAGTTCCCGTTTCCCGGGAAATGTAAGTCTACATTCCCGATGCCCCGAAAAGATTTTCGGGATGACGCCTCCAGCATGTATCCTTGCCGGCGATGGCTGATCGGGTGTACAAAGAAATATAACTCGGTGGTTCCCATCACCCGGGAAGTCTAAGTCCTCTCCTAACCACATGCTTTAACGAACTTCAAAGGGTGGGGGGGGGGAGTCGGCCAACCACCAGCATGCCGGTATGAAGAACCAGCAGCCAGCTCCCCAAAACCCCATTGGCGCAGATGGTTCGGGGAACTAGCCGACCTGCCGCCGGTAAGACGACACAAATAGCTGATAGCCGGCTCCCCGAAAACCCATCCGTGCACAGATGGTTCGGGGAATCAGTCGGCCTACCCTTGGCAAGCCGGTACAAATAGCCGGCAGCCAACTCCCTAAAAACCCATCTTTGTACAGATGATTCAGGGAACAGCCGGCTTGCTGGTTATGGTTGAAATAGGAAAAATGCTTGTTCTGGGAAATTTCAATTTTATAACTGTATGCTTCTAATTAAGTTCTTGCCATACGTGAGCAGTGAGGTAAAAGAATCTGATCCTATTCAAACAAAAAGGAGATGAATGTGTAATGTCTGCACTTATTCGAGTTTAAAATAGAAGATAATTATTTGAATACCACTTCTTTATTTTACTACTTCATCATTTCATATTTATTGAGTCATATTTGCATGGATAATCTTCCATTCTTCTTCATGCCTACTATCATAGTCCACGAAGAAGCATGATTCATTTTTAAATTATGGATTGTGCATCTATTAAGGTATCTCTTCTTTATTTCCATACACAACACCAGCATGTTGAAATCCCAATTCCATCCCCCCAAAAAGATGAGGTTCAGTGGCTTTGATTTCATCCATCTAGATTCTTCAACACTTTAGCTGCTTCCTTTCTTTGTTTGAATCCTATCTCTATATGCTTCTCTGAATAGGCCATAAATGTAAGCTTCTGATAGTGTTCATAAATGTATTCTGCTTATCTTTCCCTTTCAACTATGATGATAACATGTGTGTGTTCATCTATACTCACTCAAATTTTTCTTGTCATCATGAGTTTTATGATTTTTGACTACTTTCATTTTTGCTTAGCAAATTAAGAGCAAGATTTCCATTTTCAATGGCCATAGGGATATGCAGCAAGAGAGTTTGCTAAGCAGGGTGTCAAACCTGGAGAGGAGGCGAAATGAACCTAATGCTTGTTTGATTGCCTTATCTGAGATTTTTATTTACTCAATTCTACTAAATCCTCTTGAGAAAGCTTTTGCAACATGAAAGTTCAAGATAGTTTAATTGCTTTTGGAGAAATTTGTGGAAATCATTCTGGATTCTCAAATATTGTTGGTACTTGACAGTATCTCTACACATAACTATACACTTATGTCCTATTTGCACTCTGATTTCGTTATGTAGACAACTTTGATGTTGTCTTTGTATTTTCTAGATAACCTAGAAGATATTATCATCATCCAAGCCATACACATTTAGATTTCCGAAGGCAACTCGCAAATTTAACTCAAGATTAAATCCCTTGTAATCTTTATTCTATATCTTGTCAAAATTATTTTACTGATATTATTCATCTTAATGTATGTATATTAGTATTATTGTTGGAGAAGTGTGTTTTATCCATGCTATTATTTTCATGTCTAGGTGAAAAGTCATTAAACTTTGCATTTTTTTGATTGCTTGACACCTCTTGGTGCTGTTGGATGGACAGAAGTTTTGGCGGTATGAGGTAGAAATTTTGGCTGCATTGGACAGAAGTTCCTCTAACTAATGAACAGAAATTCCTCTGACTGATGAACAGAAGTTCCAACGGTATGGGGCAGAAGTTTTAGTTGTGTTGGATAAAAGTTCTATTGGGAGTGGAGGAATTTTTATTATTAGATTGTAATTACTTTTTTTGTAGGGCCGGTCGTATGTTGAATATGTTGTATGGTTATTAAGTATTGATAATGTATGTATTTTTAGACATGTAAAATGATATTTTATTTTATCAATGAAAAAGTAAATGTGTGAATGTGTATAAATTTTTGGTATGTAGAATGTATTTTTTTTGAAATTATTTTATGTATGAAGAATATTATAGGTACATGAATAATACATGAATAATATTATACGATTTTAATAGATTATTATATTTTTTTATTTTAAAATATTATTTGTGACAGCCATCTCAATTATTTGTGACGATTTTAGCCATCACAAAGTATCATTTTTTGGTTGCCGAAAAATGTTTTAAAGATCATTTGTGACAACCATTATGAGCTTTTGTGATGATGTAAATCATCACAAATACACTATATGTGACGGCTAAAAAAATCGTCACAAATTTTTTGTGATGCCTTTTATTACTACGATTTTTGACCATCACAATAACCGTTACAAATACATTATTTGTGACGATTTTGGTGATTTTTGGGACGAATTTGGCCGTCACAAAAAATCATTTTTCCTGTAGTAAGTGTACAAGTGCACTTTGTAAATTCTACTTGTTAGTAGACATCCTGACTAAACCCCTAGGTCATTCATCTTTTATATATGTAGTTTGTCCGTAAAGTAGGAGTCATTGACATTTTCTCTCTAGTTTAACGAGTATTAGCTATAGTATGTACTTTACCATATAGTAATAAGTAAATGGATTCAAATTCAAATCCTTTGTTAACCTAGATCTACAATAGTTGCAAATATAAATAGTGATTTATTAATTTATAGGAAATCCCCACACACCTGATGAACAAAATTCATTTGGGGTTTTTAATTATCTTTAATTCTTCGTGGCTCTTCTTGACCTTCTAGTGGTGGGTGAATAGGGAGAACCTCTCTATTAGAGCTGACATGGTGGGTTGAGGCCCCTGTAGATGGTTCACTAGTGGTCCATCAACACAAAACAAAGGTGCAACAAATGGATATCAGAATTGCAAAGCAAGTGCAAGAGGGTGTAGGCAACAATAAATGAAAATT
>JAMKPZ010004621.1:0-18281 GCA_024699675.1 Amphibolis antarctica
CTCATCCTTTTCAACAACGTCCAGAAAATCGTATACTCCCCTGGGAAAAACCAGTGCCGTGCCAAGCATACCAAACTGACCAAGATCAAAGGTGCAATTAAACTGGATCAAGAAAGAAGAAGATTCTGAAAAAAGTTCAAGAAAAAGAAAAAACTTCACCGGAAAGAAAATTCTTGAATAAGCTACGTTCCGATCCGGTTCGCAAAGGTCGTCTCAGGGAATAAATCCCAAGAATAAAGCATGCATGGAACAGATACAGGAAAAAAAAAACCCATGATCAACAGCATCAAAGAACAAAGAAAACAAAGCTTTCTTCTATGCGAAGAAACACTACCATCACCATCACCATCACCTCCCTAAAAAACCATGAGCTGTGCAATGGGCTTAAAGAATCAAATAACTCATCAAAACGAATAAGGAATAAAGCATATCAGCGAAAGCCTCTTTCATAAAAGCCATGACAATCCTTTAACTAGAGGCTGTTCCAAACTCTTCTAACCATCCACCAATATCGCATGCAATCTTTCGGTACGTTTATAAATAATTTTTTTTAACTTTTAAAATTATTATTATTATATAAATTTTAACATATAAATTTTTATTATCTAAATTACTTTATTTATAAAATTAACTTCAATTTCATTTTTTTTTTAACTTTCGAAACTGAAAAAACTTGCTTGTAAACACACTAGTTCTCTTCACTAGTTGACGACAATCTTAAAAAATGATAATCATGTGATAATAAGATGTTTTAATTCTGAAAGCTAAAATTAAAAGTAATTTCACAAATTAGATTGAAGTTACACGTGTGTGTTCACAAGTTACTTTTTTTAAAGTTGAAAAAAATTAAAATTGTAACTAATTTGGTGAGTAGAGTTGAAAATACATAATAAATTAGGAAATACAGGTTTATATATTAGGTGTGGTAATAATAATGTTAGAAGTAATTTTAAAAGTTAAAAAAAAATCACTTATAAAAATTTAATTCAAGTATAAAAGTTTATAACTTTTATTTTTAACTTTTTAAAAATTTTAAATTATTTTAAATATTATTATTACTGTACAAATAAACTTTAACATCTAAATTAATATTCAAATTCTAACTCCGTTTTAACTCAATAACTATTTAGAATCGTTCCTGCTACGTACGGGTCTGGTCGTTGGTCTTCACCGTCTCTCCAGCGGAGGCGATACGGTGGCGGAGGGAGAGCTGAAGAGGCGTGGCCGGGTGTGATGATCTGCACCACCACGGCCGGCCGAGGCAGCAGGCGTTGGAACCGGTAAAGAAGAAGCAACCAGCGCAGAGGAGCAGACGTCGCCGCAACAGGGGAAAAACCATAGTGGATGGAGGAGAAGCGGGCGGAGGTCGACGTGCCGGTGATGATGACGCATCACCACCAGGTGCAAGGCCAAGGGGAGGATTACACGATCAAGGACACCAAACCACACCTCGGCGAAAGGTGGCCGATCGGAACCGGTGGCCGCAGCGGGGTGTCTGGATGGATGAGCCGCGGCGGCGGCGGCGTCCACGGCGGCGGCGGGGATAAACTTACGAGCACGTACGACCTGGTGGAGCAGATGTTTTATCTATACGTGCGGGTGGTGAAAGCCAAGGAACTGCCGCCAAACGCGGCGACGAGCAGCTGCGACCCCTACGTCGAGGTGAAGCTCGGCAACTACAAGGGCGTCACCAAGCACTTCGAGAAGAAGAGCAGCCCGGAGTGGAACCAGGTGTTTGCCTTCTCCAAGGAGAGGATCCAATCTTCTTTGGTGGAGGTGTTCGTGAAGGATAGGCAGATGGCGGCGCCGAGAGACGACTACCTCGGCCGAGTAGCGTTCGACCTCAACGAGGTGCCGACGAGGGTACCGCCGGATTCTCCGCTTGCGCCGCAGTGGTACCGGCTGGAGGACCGGAAAGGGGAAGGCAAGGTGAGGGGCGAAGTCATGTTGGCCTTGTGGATGGGGACTCAAGCGGACGAGGCCTTCCCGGAGGCATGGCACGCCGACGCCGCCGCCGTCTACGGCGACGGTGTTTTCAGCGTCCGCTCCAAGGTTTACGTCGCCCCCAAACTCTGGTACCTCCGGGTGAATGTGATCGAGGCGCAGGACGTGCATCCCTACGAGAAGGGTCGTTCGCCGGAGGTGTTTGCGAAGGTTCAGTTGGGTGGGCAGGTGTTGAGGACGAAGCTCGCCCGTGGGGTTGGCCCGCTGTGGAACGAGGACCTCATCTTCGTGGCGGCGGAGCCGTTCGAGGAACACCTCGTCCTCACCGTGGAGGACCGAGTTCATGGCTCGAGAGACGATGTCCTGGGAAAGGCCGTTCTTCCACTCACCGCCTTCGAGAAGAGGCTCGACCACCGGCCGGTGGACACCCAATGGTTCAATCTCGAGAAGTACGGGTTCGGCGTTCTGGAAGGCGACTGGAGGAAGGAACTCAAGTTCTCGAGCAGAGTACACCTGAGGGTGTGCCTGGAAGGCGCCTACCACGTCATGGACGAGTCCACCATGTACACCAGCGACCAACGGCCGACGGCGCGTCAGCTGTGGAAGCCGCCCGTCGGAATACTGGAGGTGGGGATCCTCAGTGCTCGGGGGCTGACCCCGATGAAGGTGAAGGAGAGCAGGGGTGGTGGCACCGGCACCACCGACGCCTACTGCGTCGCCAAGTACGGGCAGAAGTGGGTGAGAACCAGAACCATCGTCGGCAGCTTCGCCCCCAGATGGAACGAGCAGTACACCTGGGAGGTGTTCGACCCTTGTACCGTCGTCACCATCGGCGTCTTCGACAACCGTCACTTGGGCGACCGGGACTCGAGAACGATCGACTCCGTCCGTGACTCGAGAATCGGGAAGGTGAGGATCCGGCTGTCGACGCTGGAGATGGACAGGATCTACACGCACTCGTATCCACTGCTGCTGCTTCAACCTTCGGGGGTGAGGAAGACGGGAGAGCTGCAGCTGGCCGTCAGGTTCACCTGCCTCTCCCTCCCCAACCTCATCTACCTCTACACCCACCCCCTCCTCCCCAAGATCCACTACGTCCATCCCTTCACCGTCACCCAGCTCGAGAGCTTGAGAAGCCACGCCATGACCGTCGTCGCCGTGCGCCTCGCCCGGGCCGAGCCTCCCTTGAGGAAGGAGGTGGTGGAGTACATGCTGGACGTCGACTCCACCATGTGGAGCATGAGGCGGAGCAAGGCCAACTTCTTCCGCATCATGTCCCTGCTGTCGGGCGCCGTCGGCATGTTCAAGTGGTTCCACGACGTCCGCTACTGGAGGAACCCCATCACCACCGTCCTCGTCCACGTCCTCCTCCTAATCCTCGTCTGCTACCCGGACCTCATCCTCCCCACCCTCTTCCTCTACATGTTCCTCATCGGCCTGTGGAACTACAGGCTCCGACCAAGGCACCCCCCCCACATGGACACCAAGATGTCCTGGGCCGACGCCGTCCACCCCGACGAGCTCGACGAGGAGTTCGACACCTTTCCAACCACCAAGCCCCAGCAAGTCGTGTTCATGAGGTACGATCGACTGCGAAGCGTGGCCGGGAGGATACAGACGGTGGTGGGCGACATGGCCACCCAGGGGGAGAGGCTGCAGTCGCTGCTTGGTTGGAGGGACCCCAGGGCGACCGGCCTCTTCGTGGTTTTCTGTCTCTGTGCCGCCGTGGTTCTCTACGTCTCTCCCTTCCGGATACTGGCATTGCTGGTCGGTCTCTTCGTGCTGCGGCACCCGCGCTTCCGCAGCAAGCTGCCTTCCGTGCCCAGCAACTTCTTCAAGAGATTGCCGTCCAAGATCGATAGCATGCTCTGAGAAGAAGATCATCTGGATTGTGCACTACTTGCTTGGTTTGAGATAACTATTTTCCTATTTCCTTTGGATTATTTTAGACTGCCTGTATTGATTTTTTTTTTTCGTTTCCAGTAAACTTTGTAATAAATCTTGTTCTCGTCGAGAGATTAGACTTTCTTTGGTGCCTTTTTAACTTTAGAAATAAAAAAAATACTTTTTGTATGACGTAGACAAAAATAAACGTAATTTTTTAAAATAAGATGAAATTACCTTTTATCATTGTGCTAAGAGTAATTCTTGATTATGATGAAAATTGTACCAAATGAAACCTAAAGAGGGATTTATACACGTCAAAAATTTTAGATTTTCGTATGTTTGGAAAATTTTAATTTTTGTGTAAATCGAAAGATTTGGAAAATTTTAATTTTCAACCTTGTACGTCTTACCAACCATTGTTAAAATTATGATTATAAAGAAAATGTAAAATTTATTTAAAATGTTAAAATATAAAATTTAAAACTTTTTTAAATTAATTTTCTAAACTTTTTACGTACACAAATAATTTTAAATTTTTTTCTATTTTCTATTTTTTTTAAAATTTTCGTTTCCAGATTTTTAACGTAAATAAACGAACCCTAAGTGTTTGGTGAGCTAGACAAGGAAATCTCACAGAAGACTGCAAAAAAAACGGATTTACAACGATGTTCAAAAACAGAGCAACAATGAATCATCATATGGTTCTTTCTGCTTGGTGTATTAAAATTTTCTTCTCTTACGGCAGAACAAAGCAAAATTTTCTTGGAGGAAATGCAAGTATTGATATCATGACTACTTAAATGCTTCAAATGATACACAATAAATATAAAGAATAAGAAACTACTTAAAGAACAACATGAGTGAATGCCATCATCCAAAACTGAATATGCATAAACAAGTTGAGAAGTAGAACCGAGCCGTCTAAAACACCAATTCATGAGGCTTCATGCCTGATCTAAGCGTAAACCGAGCAGCCAAGTAGGCCTTCAAATCCGGAACTACTTCAATGCCTTTCATCAATTGTTCATCAATGCCCTTCTGTAAATCTTTCTTGTCCCGTGGGAGCGTCTTCTTCTTCTCCTGAAACGATGGAAAAAGGGTATCAGTACAAAAACGAAAGATTAATCTAACACAACAGATGGAGACTTTGCTAAATAAACAACATACCTCTTTTTCAGCCTCAAAAAACTCCTGTTCTCCTTTCTTTTTCTTCTTTTTAGCTTCCTTCATGAAGTACACATCCTCAATCTTCTCCACATTAACACCGGATATATCGATCTTAGTCGATGTAGCAATTACGTATGATTGGCTTGCACGCCTCAATGGAACACCATTGACTTTAAATGGGCCTACACAAAACCATGAAAAAAAAGGGGATCTCAATACCATAATAATGAGTAATTTGCAACATGCAATCAAGAGAAAACCACCAATTTGATTGAAAAAAGAAAACAAACCATAAAACAGAGACCAATGTAAGCATCTTGCTATCATATGGTAATTCTACCAATTTAAAAATTCGTGTAACTACATCATAAATAATATTTACCATGTAATTGGGCGTAGTGCATGTGGCGGGTAAAGGGAGTCCATTCCTATTCCTAGACAGACGTAATTCAGTTACTCACGGTACTTAAATCATGATATTTTCCTCAAGAAAGTATGGATGAATGAACAAGCTAATAAACTTGATACATGCCACTCAATATATAAAATTCATTTTAATTTACATCATACTAGTGTGCTCGTGAGCAATGCTAAAAAAACCTAAGAGGAAATGATTTTAATCCTGCATAATTTAAAAAAAGAAACTGTCCACAATGATTCTGTTATCTTTAGTATCTGCATTACACTAACGCATCAAAAAAATTTGGGAGGACTGGATTGTATCATCTAAATAGTGCCAAAGAGGATGAGCCAAAGGGAAATAAATTTTGGAGGCAATGTGCAGCAACAGAAAACGTGACAATCAATTAGTCCCACAACTTGTTTATTTCACCCAGATAAAATATCTACCAAATATACAGCATCACAACCTTGTACGATATACATCATGTATAATGTAACAATTTTATTTCAGTACGGATATATATATATGATGGTGTTAAGAAGCAATAAAATACAATAAGACATTGTTCAAGTCATGCAGAAATTGCAATAACCGTGCAATTCGGTAGATATAGAAATATATCCAAATGGATATAATGAAGATGGATAGGCTAAAGAAGCAATAAGAGAATAATGGCTTCAAATATGGTAGTTTGATTAACATGTACATCAGCTAATGAAACAATGTCGAATATATCAATAACCTGCTTAGAAAAGACAAGGATAGTTAAAGAGCTATGCATTTCCATTGTAATATATTAGTGCAAGTTATACTACAGCAGCAGACGTACTGGTAAAATCTATCAACTAAGGCTTTGTTTGGCAATGAGGCAGAAATTTTTATTGTGTAACGTATATATTTTAACAAAGTAATAAAAGTAGAAGTTTTCACTGTAACTATTAGATAAGAAAATAAAAAGGAATTTTTTTACCTCAAAAATCGTATTAACCTAAAAAAAAAAAAGGTAAACTCCAAACTCAACTAATTTAACTTTACCAAACCAAGCCTAAACCTATCGGAGGCAATTCATTAAGCAAACATCAATAAATGCCAAAACTATATATCGAGAAGGTAAAATGAGAAATCTCACAAAATAGGAACCGACCAAAGGAATACACGTACCAGTGACGAGAAGTAACCCAGACGGAAGTTGCTTGAGAAAGACAACTCTCTTCCCCATAAACCTCCCAGCCAAGAGAATAAGAATCGTCCCCGGCGTGATGCTCTCCCTATTTCCAACAAAAAATCATATCAAAAGGGATCCGGTAGAAGAAGAAACAGATGTTGTCGTTTACCTCAGCTTGGTAGGTTTGTTATTGCGGCAGACGGGTCTGCGCGTTCTGACGTCGTCGGCGGGATAGAACTTTGGGGGTTTCTGCGCAGGCTTAGGCTTAGGCTCAGCAGGCTTCTTCTCATGGAGAGGGAAGACGCCACCGTGCTTGGCCTTGATGGCCCAGAGGCCGCGCTTGTGGTACATCTTTGAGCGGGAGTACTTCCTGATCCCGGGGACGATCTCCGGATTCCTGCAGGCCTTGGGCTTCGTCGCCGGCGCCATTGGGGGCGTCTTGGCAGACGACGGAGGTAGGCGAGGGTGTGCGATATAACCGTCAGCCGGGAATGAATCCTCCTCGCATCGAAAAACCCTAGCGGTTAAAGTACTGACGCCGAAAAGTCGGACTAAATCAGGCTTTGTTTGTTCATGGATAAAATAATCATTATATATCTTTATAATAATATTTATTAAATAATTTTAATATTTTATATTAAAAATTATTTTAAAATACTTACATCATAAATAATATATTTTTTATATATAAAAAATCACATTTCACCTCATTTTACCTTATAAATATATACACTTTATTTGTTTATCTAGTTTTAACTTTGACGTGAAAGTTGAAGTTGAAGATAATTTCGTCGATAAAATTATATAGTAAATTATGAGATAAAAATTTATATATAAAAATTTATACAATAATAATAATATAGAAAAATTTATATAAAACTAAAGTTAAAATTAAAGTCTAAACAAACAAAATCAATCTCAACATTAGATATGTTGTGTATCATCTAGACCGTTCGTACCATCCAAATAAGGTATACATTTATTCTTATCATTTTCATTTAATTTTCTATTGTAAATTTTATAAAAATAAAACTAAAATAAAAATTCTAAATATCAGCATGCTTGCCTTTAAATTCATAAGTGAAAAATAATACAGAAAAGTCTTGGGTGGATCTCATTAAAAATGAAGTCCAACTATTATATCATGAATATAAAAATTTCTCTGATTTCGAAGGAAATAGGAAAAGAAAAAGAAAATTTAAAAATAAAAAAAATTGTAGTTGAAAATCTGAAAAAAAGAAATTTAAAAATAGAAGAGAAAAAGAAAAATTAAAAAATGAAAAAAATAATAAGATTTTTTTAAAATGTTGCAAAAATTCTAGAAAATTAATTTTAAAAAATTATAAATATTTTATATTTTAATATTTTAAACATATTTTTCACATTTTAAATATAAGATACATAATGTTAGAAAAGTACATCATGATAAAATTTTGGTAAACTATAAGAATTTTCTCAACCTAACAAGTGAAAAATGATGGAAAAAAATCTATACTTGTGGTAATGAAAAAATTTAAAATTTTTTCATATTTTGTAGGATACACATATACTTGAAAATTCAAGATTTATAAGAAACACAAAACACAAGTAGTTCACTCCTTGATTATAAGGAATGGATGATTTAAAAATTCTACCACAAATGAGTTTATTATATTTTCACCTTTAAACTCTAATGAGTTGGAGTGTTTAACTTTAAATATTAAGTTTGGTTGGTATATTCTACCACGAACGCACGATTTTTATTTACAAAGTTAACCTGAAAATTCTAGTTAGTTGTGTATTAAACCTTAAACACATAATTAATTAAAGTATTCTATCTTGAATACTTAATTGTATCAAGTTAATGCTGAACTTATAACAATACCTTGTAATTTAATTAATTATAATGAATTAACTTAAGCTCAATTTAATACAACTTGAAGGTAGACAGTTAAAAAATTATCTAAAAATTCTTATGTTTATTGTGATTTGAGGTTCATTTCTGTATCTTGAAAATTAAAGAAAAGGAAATTTTGAAAAAGTAAAAGGTATAGGTGAAATTTAAGAAAAAGAAAATTTAGAGAGATCGTTTATATATCCAATAAAAAATCTATAAAATTCACATTTTTATTTTACTTGTTTATACATATATGAAAAATTAAAGAAAATTTTTATATAAATTTCACTTACATGATTAATAGTTAAAAAAAGAAGATGATTACTAGTTTTAAAAAATAAGTTCAAATATTCAAATGTTTGACTACTTATTCAATTTTTTACTTCGTAGAGATGAACTTTTACAATAAATAGTTAATTGTAACGATAAAATGATAAAGGTAAATAAACAATAAAAGTGAAGACAAACACGACAAAAGCAAATAAATAACTTTAACAATTACAAATACGAGATTTAATGATTAGAAGCATATAAGTATGACGACTCTTATTTTTCTGAAATAGGTGAAAATTTTTAAAGTGAAAAGAGAGGTAAATAAGAAAAATAATTCTTTTATATCACCAAATTTTTTTCAAAATTATCTAAAAGTTCTAATCTACACAAACAACTAAAAATCAAGAAATTTCCTGATTTTCAGTATATGCACAAATCCCCTCTTATTGTACATATTTTACTTTATATATTACTTTTACTTGCAATTGATAGAAATTATTAAAAAATTTAAAATACACTATTCACCCATCCTTTAACAACGTAATCGATCCTTTCAAGAATACCATAAGTAGAGCTGAATGCATCATGAAGAATGCTAAAGGCTAGTTAGGAGGAACAGGAAAGCATGCATACACCTGGCCGATAAGCCCAAGCAGGTGGTAATCGGGCATATTTCTCCATGCCCGCTTGTTCATCGAAAGGATGCTGCATTACTTTAAGAAGCTGACGGACTTCTCCATAGTCACCTTGTTCAGCAGCGTCAATGGCACTTTGACAAAGATAATTCCTAAGAATGTATTTTGGGTTTACGGAATTCATTGCAGCTTTCCTTTCCACATCAGGAACACCACTCGATACCAGCTGCATCAAACAAATCATGTGATAAATAAGTATATCCTCAGGAAAACAAATATGCATGTTTGCAGAAAAAAAGAAAATTACACAGTTGAAAAATGGTATTCGTGATCTTAGTTCTCTGATACCATACCTCTGCAATGTAGGCCTTCACCCAACTAATCCAAGCCTCCCTGCGCTCCTTGCCGATGTCTAATAGAGCAGCTTTGAGTGGAACAAGAAGACAATCTTCCGGAATGGAAGGATCAGCCTTGATATTGGAGAGTAACCGGAAGAAGTTTGTGTAGTCAACTTTATCAACCGCCAGATTGTTAAGAAGATTGCTGATAAGTTCTCCATTATACTTTGATATGCCTAATTTTTGGGTCAGAATGGACCTATACTCGTCCATGAATTTTACACCGTACCTGCAATAAAACACAGATGCATTCAATTGAAGGTCGTATTTTTGGATTCTACAATACAGAGGGAGCAAAACTTAAGTACCTTTCCATTGTATGGTCCGCTTCTTCTTTGCTTATCAGATTAGCAGCTGCTAAAGTGGTTGCAAATTGTGCAATATTCCATAAGCAAATATCTGGTTGATTTGAAAAACAGTATCTCCTTCCAGGGAGATCGGTAGTATTTGGAGTATATTTAGGATCAAAGGCATCCAAGAATCCAAATGGCCCATAATCAATTGTAAGACCTAATACACTCATATTATCCGTATTAAGCACACCGTGTGTAAAGCCAACTCCCTGCCACTTTGCTACTAGAGAAGCAGTTAGCTCAGCAACCTCGACTGACCAAGCTGTTGCATCCAAAAGTAAAATGAAACAATAAGCACAAAGCCTACGTCAAACCACATCAACTATGAACAATAGAATGAATCGTATGGTAGGAAATTACCTGCATATTTATTGGAAGTCAAATCCACCTCTGAGGAACCTTGATAAACAGGTTCGAGAGATAGATTTTGATTCTTATTCGACGTCTCAATATGAGGGAAATGATGTCGAATAGTGTAGTCTGCCAAAACACGAACAATATCATGATCTGTTTTTTCTCTTGAAACGTGAATTTGGTAAGAACCAAAGCGCAGGAAAGACTGGGCAACCCGACAAACAATAGCACCAGGTTCTGCTTTTGGATTGCCACTGAAATGGAATTATAAAGGACTCGTCATCAGACAATCTTAATTTATTAAATAATATTTTGCAATTTTGAACTATGACAAAGTCAGATAAAAAATGATGCAGAATGAGAGAGCAAAATACACTGACTGTTGAAAAGAACCAGGTAACTACGACCAAATCAACATGAGTTTATGAAAGCAAATAAAAGATTTGTGGGATTGAATTGATAGAGCCAAACTGAAGCACGACAAAGTTGTAAAAGAAACCCCTAGCCCGCACAAAAAAGTTAATAATAAAAAATATTTCATCGAGGAAAGATAAAATGTCAACAATACTATATGTGCTTTTAACTGTTGCAGTCACAAATCACAATAGTGTTATATATGAGACTAAAGAGTAAAATAATGGTATACATGATGCTTTCAAAAATTGAATGGTACTTACAAAATTTTATTTATTTGAGATGGTATACATGAAATTCCCAACAATTAATTTTTCATAAATTATAACACTGACACTTGAGTATTGTTCGGTGTAAATAAATGCATAGTTCTCAAGTAAAAATAACTCAAATAACAAAAGACTCAAGAAAGTATGATTGTTCTAATAAATTACAGAATCAAACAAGGTTTATTGCCACTATTTTATACATGGATAAAATGAACTTACTCATAGAACATGTCTCGAATAACAGATTTTCCAGTAGTGACAAGACAAAGGACTCTTGTTGTTGGAATTCCCAGACCATTCATTGCTTCACTGCAGAGGAATTCACGAATGCTGCTTCGCAGAACTGCAAGGCCATCTGCAAATCGGCTATAAGGAGTCTTTCCAGCACCTTTCAATTGCAGTTCCCACCTTTGACCTTGGGAATTCAGAAGCTCTCCCAGGGTTACTGCACGACCATCCCCCAGCTGACCAGCCCAAACACCAAATTGATGTCCACCATAGCACTGGGCATATGGTAACCTAAAAAGATAAGTTCTCAGAAATATAGCAAAAACAAGAATCTGACATTGTTTTTGTCTTTATATGAAGAAAAACACTTGTTTGAAAAGAAAAAAATCACTGTGTGTGTGTGGAGATGAGGGAAAAAATAACTTTCATTTACCCTCCTATCAAAGGTGATGCTCCAGAGAATATTAAAGGAAAATCTGACCTTTCAAATCTGCAATGTTAGTACACAGCAAGTTCAGAAGCTCGGCATTTTATCTCATGTAATATAGCAAAAACAAGAATCCAAATATTTGTTACTTTAACACCAAAATAGTTTGATGGTACAACATAAAACTGCAACGACAGAATTATGAAAGGTCATAGTCAATTAGCTGCAATCGATAACAAGGACTCATTAAGCAATTTCAAATTTTACTGAGATTCATAAAGAAGAAAAAATAGATGATGCAGTAGTAATTGGTATACTTGGGCACAACATGATCACGTATACAAAAGACAAGAAAACAATGTATGCTGCCATAAAAAACGTCTTTATAGGAAGAATATCAATCTCTCGTCATCATACAAACTTATCTTCCATCTAAAGAAATTCTAGGAATCACCATGAAAATGTCAGTGTTTATCATTGAAACATATTCACAGCAAGTACATAACATGAAACTCTTTTTGTTGAAGGAAATCTATTCAGAAGTCTTCAAAGGAAAAAAAAAGCAATAGATCTTGTTTCTAAGGAGATTTACATCTAATAAGTCAGTATGACAGTATATACCCTTTTTTTTAGTCAGGCACCAGAGACTACTACCAACATCTCTTGAAAGAGGGACAGGGAAGCTAGGAACATGTTCCATCACCAAATACATCATATTTATTATGGTTTATCACTATATTCATGTCAATTATCTTGTGTATTTGTATTGTTGTATAAAACCTATAATTGGAAAAATAATGTCCAGTTATCAAAGACTAGGTGAAACTACACTACAAGCATATTTTAATTAAAAAACTGCAACAAGCATTTTATACTATGATTAGGATCCTTTAAAAAGAAAATCAGTTCTATAAACTCCCTCATGGTGTGCCATACTCTTTTTTATCCAAATCAAGCAATTCTGCAACAGAATCTGACCAAGCTACAAGCTCGGGCTTCTCCACTTCAACAGAAGGGGATACTTTAGTGTAACAAGCATGTAAAACCTATACAACACAATGAACTGTAAGATATTGTCAATTGCCAAATAATTCAAGCTAGCAATAGCTCAAGCAGGATAACAAAAATAAAATATTGATCTTTTTTTTTAGATTAACTTGTCAAAATATGGTCAAGTTTCATTTCACATCAATTCCTACGATAATATAGGTATATTTATCATAAATCATTCTTCCACATGTATGAATCTATAATATTAATAACTTGAATATGGAGAAGCAACTCCTAATGATTTATTTTTCCTATTTAATTGAAGAAAATTTCAACGTATTTGTTTTTAAAAAACATTGAAGATGCCTTGTCATGTATGACTAATGATTATTGATGACCAAAAATGCATGTTATAAATATATATAATATATGCCTGAAAAGATTTTAAATTCGATATTTAAATCAGCACCTTGCCACCTTAATAAGTATGATGCATATTGTTGAGCACACAACATGCTCTTCAGACGTAAATATTTTTTAAATTATTGTTCTTTTGGAGGATAATTAATGGTTTTCTTATATTTAGATTGTTACTATGTAACAACAACAACAACTTGTGCTATAATTCCATTATGTAGGGTTGACTAGTTAGACTGTTACTGCCAGTTTTGGAAAATTTAAATCAAGTTATTGATAGGCTAATAAGCCTATGCGGTTATAAATATATTTGAAGCATCAAAAAGTTAAGAAAATTTTGAGTTTTTGATATTTTGCAACTGCCTAGGTTAATAGGCAACCAAATTGCCTTTTCAAAGATTTATGGATAAAATATTTGGTTCAACATCGACTTTGAACCACAAACATTTATCCCATAGGGATTGTAGCTCAATGTGCATCGCATAGTGTCTAGTATCATCACATGTTGACAAAATTCAGTCAACACATGTCAAAGATCAAGTTGAGTCAAAAATTCAAAGATAGAAGTAACAAAGAAAAAGTAAATAATACTCCTTGATTAACATTATTTGATTAACAAAAACTAAAATAAGTAATCATTTAGAGGACTTTTGGTAATGATTATTTCATCTGGGGTATGTTAATACGTAGCTTTTTGAATGATCATTACCAATATTAATGTTCGTATGCTATAATGCTAGATTATTTCTGTATGTCAGATTAAAGAATGCTCCAATTTGAACCAAAAACATTAAATAAAAAAATTGAGTTTTGTGGCTTTTTTGGAAAACACCGGCTTAATTCATACACTAAATTTAATAATTGTTACCGAATGAGCTCATGCGCATCCAGCCACCTTGACGTCAATGGTACCGCCAGGATGAATACCATGATAAGTATGGTAAAAGCTAACTCAGAGAGAAAAGTAGTGAGCACCGATTTCTAAGTACGGTTTCTCCTCAACCCATTTTATTAGAAATTATACTGATTAACATAAAGAACAACTCGTCCACTTAGATTAATGATTCGTAAATCAACTAAACATACCAGAAAGATTACAAAGTCGCACATCAAACTATTTTACCAAAGACCGATGGAAGAACCAAAAAAATGGGCCGTTGACTAATGGTTTACGCAAGGGGAAAAGGTAGCTCTTGCGCAGTGTAACAGTTAAGCTTGTGGAATTGTGACGTTTCCTCTTTCAGATTCCTCCATATCACATATAACATGCATAACTGTTCTAGTTTGGATTCCTAAGATGAACTGTGATCAGAAAGAAGTAGTACACAACATAAATCACAAAAGACAAGTAAATGGAACGATCGAACAGAACCAAACGAAACCTTCAACAACGTACCTCCCTTGAAATGGTGTCCATCCTGGGATCCCCAGGCAGCTCCCTGACGAAAGAGTGGTCCCAATTCAAGTCCTCGAGACAAACCCGGACCTTCTCCTTCCCCCTCCCCTCGCTCCCGATCGAGCTGGCCTCCGCAACGACCGACGGAGGTGCCCCCAGAGCCACCACGCCTTTCCTGTTCGGTTGTGACCCCATCTCCGCGAATCCCGATAAGAACCGTCCTCGACGTCGAACCCGCCCTCGGTAGGCGTGGAAGGATCGGACTAGAGGGACGAGGAAGGAGGAAGAGAGGGAGGGGAGTTTGGAGACGCCGGCGAGGGAGAGGAGGGTGGGGTAAGGGCGGGAGGTCAGACGGGAATGGCCGAACATCTCGGCACTCGATATAAGAAACTGTGCATTTCTCTCTTTTTCGTCGTCTCTGTGAAAATTGGGCGTGCGTAACAAAAAAGGTTCAATTGATAATGACTTCGTTTGTTCGCTGTTTCTTTCGTCTTTTAAAAATCACTTTTATAATTTATTTGTATCTATGAATTTTATAAAAAATTATTTAAAATAAATTTAATTTTTATAGATCATTTATTTATGTCAGTGTGAAATTGAATTCGATTCATTTTGAATATATCAATCATCTTGTGTCAAACCGTGTTGGCACAGTCCAACACGATTTAACTATACCTATTAATAGCATGACACAAACTAACATGATTTTGTGTGTCGTGTTTAGACTAGGGAATTTTGATTTCGCGACATGAAATCCAACATGACACAAGATAGGCAAGCGGGCCAAGATGGCGTGGGGCGAGTCAGGCGATGAGCAACGAGACTATGGCATCCAACGAGGCAAGGGGGCAATGGGGGCTGTAGGATGGGCCACTTCGACTGATGGCTGTGACTACCAACATGGGTGGTGGGCTGCATAGGCCCTTAGAAGTTTCTCACTTGTCCATTAAAAGTTTCTCACACATCCATCAAAAGTTTCTCACTCGTCTACTAGAAGTTCCTCCCTCATTTAACCAAAGTTCCTCCCTCATTTAACCAAAGTTCTTCCCTTGTTCATCAAAAGTTCCGATCTACTACGGAACACTCCCCTAATTGAGCAGAAGTTCCTACTGAACCGATAGAAGTTTCGTACACCTGCTGACCTTTGTGATCTTAGTCTCCATTAACGTCACTACCAATATGCAAAGTGAATTAGCGAAATAAAAATAAGGTTTTAGCCTTTTAGGAAAAAGAAGAAGAGAAGAAGGAAGGGGGAGGAGATTTGCTGTTTCAGCCATTTGAAATGGGTTTATGGTTAGAGTTTTAGTAAAAAGAAGAAGAGAAAAAGGAAGGAGAAGGGGAGAAGAAGGAAGACGATTCCGACTTCCAAGATTTGAAGAAGGAGAAGAAGAAGAAGGAATGGTCAACGACACAACAATTGGTCGGCAACGGACCGTTAGACCTCCTCTCATCCTCTCCTCTCCTCTCTTCAATCAACACTTCGGTGGCAACATTCGATGACTGGCACAACATAAAATAGCATGAAAATGACACAAAAAAATTGGGCCGTGCTAGTAGACCATGCCTGGGCCAATTTTTTTTGCCTATGATACAACACGACATGACACGAATAGTGTCGTGCCATCAAAAAATACATGTTGGTATGACACGATTAACATGTTTAATTCATTTCTACTAGTATTATTCACTCTTCAATTAAAAACAAAAATGAAGTTTGGGCTTACAAAGTTTAAATTGTTTAGAATTCAATTAGTTCGAGCTTCTTCACTCACTTCTAATTAACTACAAGAATTTTTAATTTCGTTCAATTTTAATAAATACACAAATACCTACATTAAATTTATTTTCTCTCAATTCCATATCGCTCAAGAAATGAATTTCTATTAATTCATTTTCAACTAATTCCATGTGCACAAACACACTCCATTTATGCATGCAAAAATGATAGAAAAATATGTGTAGAATATGCATGTGAGAATTTAAGAATGTATGTAAAATGAAAATGACAAGATTTGATAAAAAATTACTTAAAAGAGATGACTTTGAAAATATGTGTAGAATAAGACATTGGAGGTTATGACATTGATGATTCCTACACAAGTTGGGTGGTCGATTTCTCATATATTCGTAATAGGGGAGTTGGAGATGGATGTCGAGAAATCGTGTTTTATTTTTATATGTTGGGAAATTATGTAAAAATAATTTTCTATCGTTTTCCATTTACACAAATACTGTTTAAAATTAGGTCAATCAGAAATGATTTTCTTGTGATTTTCTTTCTCACCATTTCCAGGTGCACAAATACCCTCTTAAGGTATATTTACTTAAACCTCAAAATACAACTTTTAACTCTTCAAATGATATTATAGCAATATCTTAAAAGAACAACGCTGAAAGAACGAGCGATAGTTGAGGTGAATACATTTGTTATTAGAGTAATATTTTTTAAAAACTTTTTGAAAATTCTAATTTTACGTAAAGACTAATTTTTTTATAAATATTACAAATAATATTTTAAGAATCTATTTTATTAAAAATAAATAAAAGTATAAGTAAGATTTCAATTTTATAATTTTATAATGTTAAAAATATTTAAATGTAAATAAAGTACGTTGATAAGTATAGATAAATCTCATAAAGATTTTTGATAATTATAATAAAATATTTTTAATTTAAAAAAGTATAATATATTAAACTAAATTATACTGGACAACAAGGAAAAGTTAAAAGTTTTAAAAGAATTATTTGCACACAACGTAAAAAAATAAGTAAATTTAGAAAAGTTAAAAATCAAAAGGATTTTTTGTTTTCTCTTTTTTTTTATTCTTCTTCATTTCTTATTTTCTCATTTTCATTCTCTCCCTTTTTATTTTTTACGAGAAGATAAATGGAAGAGAGGTAATTTAGTAATTTACGCGAACAAAAACGCCATCGAGTAAAAGGTCACTTTCTACGAAAAAGTGGGGAAAATCATAAAAGTCTAAATATTTATAAGAGAAAAAGTTTTAAATTCCTTTTCAAATTTTTAAAACGAAACATCTTTAATTTTTTATTTTTTCTAAATTTTTTTTAGTCATCTCAAACACTATTAAAAGTTATTTAATAACGGTGAAATGTTAAAATTAAAGATAATTTTGTAACGTTAAAATTATATCGTAAATTATGAAGTAAAAATTTATATATAAATATTTTTATAATGAGGGCACGAGTTTTGTAGGTGCCTACAAAGCTCGATTTTGTAGATGTTCGTCGATCGTGAAATCGACGGGTGAAATTTAAAAAACTTAAAAATTACTCTCTCTCTTATAGTTGGAATTTAAAAACGCACTCTCTCTTCACCTAAAAAGACGTATACACTCTCTTTCCTTTAACTTTAAAACTCCACCCACGTGTGTATATTTTGAATCATTACATTAATTAACTTATGAATTTTAATTAATCATTTATTGATTACAAATACGGTGAGTAAGGTTTTTTAAGTGCTTAATTAACATATGCATTAATTTATTATTTTAATATGTTGGAGTAAGTGATTAATAAATTATTTAAATCAATGACTTAAATTTTTAATGAAGTGATAAAACATGTGTGTGGTTTTGTATTTTATATTTTTAATTAATTGATTTAATTATTAAATTTATCTTCAATTTATTTGTGAAATATTCTTATAATTTGTAAAATCCTT
>JAMKPZ010004622.1:0-14148 GCA_024699675.1 Amphibolis antarctica
ACACACACACACACATTGGGGGTTCCACCATTGTTGGCAGGCTTTCTCTGTCTGCTTAATTGCACCGGGGCCTTCCTTTTCATGAAGATGGAAAATGAGCTTCTGATGCAATAAATGGGGTAGTAAGTGATGGATATATTATTAGGACTAGATCATGCATGGGAGAGTTGGTTTTAATTTAATTGGTTACGTAGCACACACACATATATTAATTGGAGTAAAAAGTTGCTCTAATTAACATCTATATATATGATGTACATGAAAATTGAAGTAAAAGTTGCTCTAATTAACATATATATATAGTAAAAGTTTCTCTGTCTGTTGATGTATATGATGATCTCTCTCCAAGAGCTATATATACATGGTGTGCCGATCAAAATGGTGCGGCGGCGGATCCGGCCGGGAATACATACCTTGCAGTGGGACTTGGGGGATCATAAGAACAACAACAACAACAAAGGCCAGTGCAGAAGCGGAGGATTTACACCCGTCACGAGGTGATGTGTGACGAATGGATGCACTTGTCTTTGTGTCAGGAAAGTTAATTTCTGCATGCACCCACCTCAATCATAAAGCAATGGATTGCAAAATCATGCCTGGGGTGAAGAGTGAGAAGGACATGCACGCTGCAAAACAGTTCCTCGCTGTAGCCGCTGACAGGTACGAACACTACAGCAAACAATAAATTTAATGGCCGGGTGGGTACGATCGCAATGAGATCCAAGTTACAATCTTGAAATCTGGATCAAGTCCGAATCTGGACATACACACGCACACACACGTACGATCGGAAAGCCACGGCCATCACGAGATCGACCTCGATCTTTATATATCAATCTAATCTCTAGCTAGCTAGCTAGTTAGTCGGAAAAAAATTTTATTAAAATTTATGATCTCAAATTTAAAATTCCGTGCCACTAACATAATTAATAGTAGAATTACATATATATATATACACACACTGTAGTTAATTCGATCACTACGTAATCTTTGGAGATTGATTAACGTGCATGATCGGGTTTTGGAGGTCGATCGATCGGCCCGGCTTTCCCGTGAAAGAAAAAGCGGCAGGCCTAGCTCCATCTCTTCCCCTCCGGTGATGGGTCGTGTGGAGCCGTCGAATTTGTTGCTGAACGACGACAGAAAGATGGGTAGTTGGACTTCATATGTTCCCTTGCCTTCTAACTTCTCTCTGAGGCGGTCCTGCAAAAGACTGTTCCCCTTAAAGACTCTTCTCACCCACCCATCCCTCCCCCATGTGCGCTTCTATTGTGCCACATTCATTCCATACATGAATATATGCAAGAAAACAAAAATTTATTTGCTGTGGTAATTAACTACCTACAGTCCCTCAGTCCCCTACCTTCTGCCCTCTCCCATGTGTTGTTGGCCTTGATCTTAAATAATATATATATATATATAATTCTTACCAATTATTATTATTATTATATAGTCAACGTAACATGACTTATTTTTCTTAAATTATTAAATCTATTTCCTATTGTTAAATCCAGAGGTGCATCTTTAAATTTAATTTACATCAAAACTGTAGATTTTACCCATTTTTTACAATGTGAAACTACTTTTTTCAATTACATATAACGTATGTAGATTATCTTTGATATTATGTAAATTTTATCTTATTAAAATCAATTAACATGAACTTAGTTCCATTCATCTTTTTGACTATTTTTTCCAATAAAAATCAATTTACATGAACTCAAGCAAGACCATTCTAATACTCTCCTCTACTAAATTATGACTTTATTATTTACAGGTATACAAGCTACTGTCTATAAGCATGTGGATATAGCGTTCTTTGATCTCATATATATTGAAAATTTTATTTCAAAATTAATTGATGATAAATAAAAATATATATTGTAAATTTAAGTTTAATCTATCTCGATGTAAAACTATTTCGAGTCACACACCGATCTGCATGATATGCAGCGGGAGCAGGAGTTCATATATATTCCTTTTATCAAAATTCAAATCTTCTTACCGTTTCGAAAAAGAAAAAAAAAGGAAAAAATCTTAACCAAAGGACGTCATGCACAGTTGCCCAATTGCAAGCGTCCGAGAGACACGCACCGTGCCCTTGAAAAGCATTCAATTCACCACTCAACTCACCAATTAATTAATCAACTGGTTCTTACAAATTAAAAACGATATATATATATATATATATCTTTCTTCGTTCTATCCAGACATTAAAGATGGATCGAGAAAAAAGCGGAGTTGAATCGAAATTCTACCATTCTCATGCATGCAGTCGATTTCATCGGGTATCTGTCTAGTGCATGTTTGCTACGTACGTACGTATAAACTCTCGCCTCGATCAAAGAGGACCAATAAAACCACCACTGCATGCAGAAGAGTCACATGGGAGGATCCAGGGAAACCAATTAAAATCCATCGAGACATGGCCTCCTGGCCGCGCGAGTTGAAATAATTAATAACCAGCACAAGGGACAAGACATGCTTCAGTTGGCTTAGACGGGTTGGTATACATATATGCATCGATCGATCTCTGCCAGACGCCCCATGAATGGTCACAAGAACGTCGGCCGCCACCGTCTGACCGGCCGGTTTAATCCTCGGAGGGGGCAGATAGCTTGCACATATATATATATATATATATATATGTATGTATGTATGCATCTGGGTCTAGCAATAAAACCCGGAGTTTTTAATTTTGTCCCTCCGGCCGGCCGCCTCACCTATAGCATCTAATTTCTGTACATGCATGTATGGTAGAAGCAGAATCCGGAGACTAGCTGGAGTCGCCGATACTTGCGCAGGGCTGTACCGGAGCCAACAATTCTATCGTCGACGGTGACATGTTTCGAACAATCACTTGCATCGTATCTCGTGCAACTTTGGATCGTGACAGGTTTGCATGCATTGGACAATGCCATGAATGCTGAAAACTGTTGTTTTTTTTATTTCTTTAATGGAAAATAGTACGTTGACATTAACAAGTGTATTGATCAACTCAGTTACTAGCTTGGTATATATATATATAAATCATGGGTTGCAACTGCAGCTAGTCACCTTAGCACGGAGACAATATCTCTGCTGCTGGATACTCTATACACATGCGTCGTTCTTTCAGATGACTTGTCTGATCCTTGTCACCTTTCTCACTCCTTGATTTGAGTGGTCGATACATGCCCAATAGTAACATCTGAACATTGGAGTGATTACTACGTACGTACGTATACTTTATTTTTCTGACCTCTCCCTTCAGAATCTCATGCGATTTCAGATTCCAGCGTGGCTTAATTCGATGAATTCCTGTCAACTATTATATATTATCTGTATATGCAGGTCTCACCATGATACATGTTCACATGTATTGATTAACTTTTTTGAAAAGTGATGTATATATATATATATATATATATATATATATACATGTGAACATGAAACTGTACGTATATACTTTTTCTCTCTCTTTATATATATAGGAAAGTAAAACAATTTTCGATTAATCATAATTTATGAAACTGTACGTATTCCATCATATATATATTATTTTCTGTGGGCATACAGTATGAACTTTGAAACTGAGAAACTGACCCGGCCTTATTTTAGTAGGCAGATCGAAGAGCATTTATTTCCCATGGGTTAATTAGAGGGTAAAGAGATCGATCGATGTACGTTGACGGATGAAATTAAGGGCCGGCCGGGGTTGATAATATAATGGCAAAAATCTCAAAACCTTATTTAGCTCAAATTGATCGGTAAGATGAGGTACAAATCAAATCTGCCTCATTTACTAGCTAGCTAGTCAAGCACCCACATTGAATACGTACTGACCAAGTAGCTAGGTTGAAATTTCTTGTCCCACAAATGCATGCACATTGATTTGAGAACTGTGTATCATACACATGTATATGCATACGTAGTGAAAGTTTGACGATATGTATATGGTCTAGTTGCTTCCATCCATAATCCAGTGCAAGGTACGGGTGTGTCCCAGCTTCACCTGATCAGCCACCAATATATTAATTCACTCGATCCTTCAGCTTGTTTACTTATTATCTTATTAATTTTCCTTCACATGAAATATGACCCAATTTTGACTCATTTTATAAAGACTTTGATGTAATTTATCTATAAAACCCTTTTAGGACTTGTGGAGGAGAAAAGAAAAAAAGAAAACAACACACCTTTCTCAAGAGGAGTGACGACTACAAATTCGTTCACCTCTTTTCTTGTTACACCAGTTTGATCATAGGATCGATTGAAGAAGTGTTTGTGGTTAGATTGAGCTAAGATTTTAACGACAAAGTCATGGCTTGATGCTCTTCAGATCAAACAGTTAGATGAAGGATCAGAATAGTAGAGAGTCAAATTCGAAGAATGTTTTAGAAAGGTTTGCCTATGCAGTTTTAAAGTATACACTCTTGATAGAAGGTCAGTTTGAGGGGTGAAACGAAGTCCATTTTGGCTGAATTTTTTTTTAGTGGTTTAGGGATTCGTAGATCTTCATTCCTGTAAATTTTGGTAATTTTAGGAGCTGTACAATGATAGCAGAAATTCCTGAAACGTGAACAACCAAATTGGGTAATCCGTGTACCTCCTTGATTTTTGTGTCATTAGTACTAGATGATGGTGAATGTATGATGTCTCTAGTTAATCACTAGAGAAGACCCATTTGTAATCATTTGATTATAATGGAAGATTTAGAAGTTGACCAACATGTTTCGTAATTTTTCTTCCTCACGTTGAAAAAATTTTCCACATAAAAAGTTTGATTTTATTTTACTTGTGATTTTTTTTAATTTTTTCATTTAATTTCATCACTGAGGAAGTTAGGTTACCAACCTCAACTAAGTTCATCTTACTCAACATCAATAAATAAATTTATCAACTATATATATATATGGTCGCAAAAAGGCAGTCCACGTCATTACTCATGCATTTGTGCATAAAGTTAAGCCGCAGCATTTAGTGCACCACAGTTTTTTATAAATTTTCTTTAGAAAATATTTAGTGCACCACAGTTGTATGGATTCGTTTGGGATTCGCGTCCTGTGTTTAGTTGCAGCCAGCGCGTCTCACCCGTCGAGATTAATTACCATGACATGCCCAAATGCTGCGTCGCATGTGTTCACCGTGCGTGGTACACCACAGGTACGACGTAGTTAACCAACAGGAGCATGTGGCTTTCATTCCTGGCCTTCTCCTCCAAATTGTTATGTTCGACGTTGTTTCTTTATTTTATTTTTATTTTTTTATGTCTACGAATATCGTAAATTTATTTTCACATATATATATCATGTAAAAAAATTTAAGTTAAAATTGACTCACGATATATGATTAATAAAAATTTTAACATATATAAAATTAAATTTAATCATCAAATATATATAAGATAAGTCTCAATATATTATATCCTCTATCTAATGATACCTATAGAAAATTAATTCTATAAGTATCCAAACTTAAGTACATCATTTGATTGAATTTTTACTTTCTTCATTGGGTAGTTTGGTAATTTTGATGTTCGAATTTGTAATTGAGAAAAGAGATGAAGAGGTTTAAAAATGGATAAGAAAAGATGATGAAAATCAATCTTAATTAATATATTTTCAATCGTTAAATTGATCATTTATACAATTAATTTTTTATAGATATCACTAAAAGTTATTATCTCGTATGAGATTGTTCTAATTAACATATATTTTCCGACCAAATCAATCGGTTTCAAATAAAGACCTTGAAGTGGCCGGAACTAATTTCTATTCCACACGACAAAGACCAGTATTATTAATTTCCGGGAGTGTGTGTCGATTTAACGCACTGCATGTCTTTTATATTTTTATGCGATGAGGAAGATTTGAGGCGTGATGGGACACACAACGCTCTAATTGCCGGGCAAAGTTGTTGCACGAAAAGAAAGGAACATTTGGAAGTATCAAGCTAGGATTTTTGAAAAGCAGCGGTATGTATGAAGTTTTGCACTCTAGGCTTTTTTGTCTCCAGGTGGTATTTATTCGCAAAGAGTAAATGACGTACGTAGCAGTAACCTTGGTAATTAAAATGGAATTGTCATCCATGTGACGTTTCTTTACAGTAAGATCGGTAGTTTTATCGATTTTTCATTTGACTCGATCTCACGTCGTTCCAGCAACCATGAGAAATATTGGCAACAATTTGACGATGAATGATTGATCCATAATCTAATTAAGGGGGTCCTTAAACAAAGAAGATCTATAGACACGCTTCCTTTGAGAATAAGTTTTACAAAAAAATTTACTATATAGATCGAATATATATTTTAACAAATGGTATAATAAAAGTTAAGGTTTTAACAAATCCTAAATTCTAAACTCACTTAACATGTTGACTTTTCCAAACAAAGTGAAATACGGTATGTCAATTAAGTTACTTGTTGTATTGCAAAACGGAAATGAGGATTATTGGCCAATCTGATTCACTGATTGTTTGTTATTGGACCATCGGCAAATTTTTTGACTAGTGGCAGATTTCTTCTAGACCTATAAATAAGACCTTACATGCCAGATAGAGGATGAGATCTGGAGTCCTGCAACTTGTATAAATTCCATCAATTAATTAATAAATTTTCCTTCCTTTATCAAAATTTGTGTGTTGTGTGTGACGACTCTCTAGGAGAGAGAGAAGTGACTTCCTTTCTCTCCTTAATTAATTTCCTTCCTTCCATTTCTCTCTGCAAGCCAGCTGAATTCTAACCAAGCTAGCTACTTTGAGACTTCTTTACCTTACGAGAACAATTCTCTCTTGAGAAGTAGGAGGCATACGAAAAGCCAATGACAACATGTGATGGCAACAATTTCAACAATCTGCGTGCTTCGTCAAGGAAAGAGGAGCAAACGACTAGAAGGCTATTTTTTTAAAAAAAGAAAACATGCAGATTCCAGTCTAGATGAGATATTTGAAGACATTGAGAATGTAGCCCAGACGATTGTCATACAATTCTAATTAATTTTTCTTTTGTACCTTGAGAACTGATAGAGCATACGTACATGTGGCCAAAATTCTGTACAGTCACATTTGTTATTTTGCGTGTCACAAGTAGGAATATGCTTTGATGGTACACAAAAGATAAAGATGATGTGACTGTTACGAAAAAACTTATGTTAGTCGCAAATTACTTTTGTACATGTACGCACAAAATCCTAATTAGATTTTGTTATATATATGAGAAAAATGATTCTATAGGTGTCGTCATTTTTGTTGGTGGCCATTAGATCAAAGTTAGACGGCGGAGAGAGAGTGATGGGAGAAGGAGAGAGAATGTGAAAAAAATCCTCCTGTTATTGTCACCCACGTAAAAAACTTGTGATTCATTTTCCCAAAGTAGCCCTTTTATTTTAACACAAAAAGAAAATCGCATTTCACTAGTGATTCCTTTTCTCATTCATCTTCCCATTGATTCTTCTTCCTTTATTGTCGAATAGAACATGAAATTAAGTGCATTATTATACTTTCATTTAACATGAAAGAATATTCATTGGGAAAAAAATATTAGACCGACAAACTATTAATTACCTTAAGTATTTCAGTAAATGGTACAAAGTAAAATACGTTTAATCTAAAATGTATAAGTTGAACAACAAATGTATAGGTAAAACGAAACCACATTTTTAATTAAAGAATCAACCATATTTTATATTGTATTGATCTGGCTGTCAGGTAAAACACATGGTAGCTAGTACACGTACCCGGGTGTCGGTTCCCTGGCTCCCTCCCAGGAGGTAAAACTCATTATCACCCCTCTCAGCTGAGTCTAGGTTTCAGGTAAGCACACGGCAGCTGACCCGCAAGCTGGTACACACCCTTGGCTGTCGATTCACTGACTCCCTCTCGAGTGGTAAAACTCCTTCTCATCCCTCACTCAACTGTTAAATCTATTTATATAGTCTCAAGTCTTTTAACATAAATATTCTAAGGATATCCAAAGTTATACCCTTAAAATGCCTAAATACTATTCTTAACTTAAAAATTAAATTTCACATGTTTAACTTAAAAATCTCATGTGTCTTGCTAAAACACCAATCATTTATGCTGAAAGTTACAGTTCTTTAGTTAAAACGTCAACATTGTTCACATGTGTACTTTAAAACGTACACACCTGACTTAAAAAATCACGTGTTCATCTTAAAACACCAATCTTTTAATACAATCGTCCGGTCTTTTAACACAAAACGCTGAATCTTTCATCAACGATGAAATTTGATGACCCCCATACCCAGCACTGATCTGGCTACCAGGTAAAACACGCGGCAGCCGGCTATCAAGCTAATACATGTACTCGGCTGCTAGTTCCCCGGTTACCTCCCGAGCAATAAAACTCGTTACACCCCACTCAGCCGAGTCTGGGTTCTGGGTAAGCATGCAGCAGCCAACGTGCAAGCCGGTACACGCCCCCGGCTGCTGGTTCGTTGACTCCCTCCTAGTCAATAAAACTCCTTATCATCCCTCACTTAACCGTTAAATCCATTTATATAGTCTCAAGTCTTTTAACATAAATATCTGAAGGATATCCAGAGTTATACCCTTAAAATGCCTAAGTACTATTCATAACTTAAATATTGAATTTCATGTAATTAACTTAAAATTTTCACGTGCCACATGCCTTGCTAAAACATCGATCATTTATGCTTAAAGTTACGATTCTTTAGTTAAAACACCAACACTATTCACACGTGTACTTTAAAACACACACACTTGACTTAAAAAATTACGTGTTCATCTTAAAACGTCGGTCTTTTAATACAATTGTTCAGTCTTTTAACACAAAATGCCGAATCTTTCATCAATTGGTGAAATTTGGTGACCCCCATACCCAGCACTGATCTAGCTACCGGGTAAAACACGTGGTAGCCAGCTCGAAAGCCAGTACATGTCCCCGACTGCCGGTTCCCCGACTCTCCCCTGGTTCAACTTGGCATTTTTTGACGAAAGTTCGTAATGTTACAGTTGGCCATAGAGTAAAGCTTGTAACGTTACGGTTGGACATAGAGTAAACTCTGTAACGTTATGGCTAGCCGTAGGGTAAAACTCATTATCACCCTCACTCAGCCAAGTTTGGGTTACGAGTAAGAACCCTGCAGCCGGCCCACAAGCCGATACACACCCCTAGCTCCCTCCTGGGCGATAAAACTCGTTATCACTCCACTCAACCGAGTCTGGGTTTTGGGCAAGCACGCGGCAACTGGCCCGTAAGCCGGTACACGCCCCCAGCTACTAGTTTGCTGACTCCCTCCTAGGTAGTAAAACTCCTTATCACCCCTCACTCAACTGTTAAATCCATTTATATAGTCTTAGGTCTTTTAACATAAATATCTGAAGGATATCCAGAGTTATACCCTTAAAACGCCTAAGTATTATTCTTAACTTAAAAATTGAATTTCACGTGTTTAACTTAAAAATCTCATGTACCTTGCTAAAACACCGATTATTTATGCTTAAAGTTACAGTTCTTTAGTTAAAACGCCGACATTGTTCACATATGTACTTTAAAACGCACACGCTTGACTTAAAAAATCACTTGTTCATCTTAAAACACCAGTCTTTTAACACAAAATGCCGAATCTTTCATCACGTGTGAACTTAAGCTTTCATATGATAAAAGATTGTAGGATATAGCTTATGAACTTAAACTTAAACACTAGTTTTTCAAGTTCCTGCCACATATGCTTGTAAGATTGTAGAATATAACATAATTAAATTTTAATCATAATTTGATGATAATTTAAAAGTTGTAATTATATTTTCTAATTATCTATTTAGTTATTAATTGAACATAACTGAAAATATTGAACTTAATGCTAAATTATTTAACATAGCTGGTAATCAAAATCTTTTTTAATTCAAAATTAATTAATTAAAAATCAAATCCACCATAATATTTTCATTAAGGATTTTACAAATTATAAGAATATTTCACAAATAAATTGAAGATAGATTTAATAATTAAATCAATTAATTAAAAATATAAAATACAAAACCACATAAATGTTTTATCACTTCATCAAAAATTTGAGTCATTGATTTAAATAATTTATTAATCACTTATTCCAACATATTAAAATAATAAATTAATGCATATGTTAATTAAGCACTTAAAAATTTTAATTACCGTATTTGTAATCAATAAATTATTAATTAAAATTCATAAGTTAATTAACATAATAATTCAAAATATACGCACGTGAGTAGAGTTTTAAAGTTAAAGGAGAGAAAGTGTACACGTCTTTTTAGGTGAAGAGGGAATATGCATTTTTAAATTTCACCTGTAAGAGAGAGTAACTTTTAAGTTTTTAAATTTCACCCGTCGATTTCACGATCGATGAACACCTACAAAATCGAACTCTGTAGGCGTCTATAGAACTCGTGTCCTATATATATATATATATACACACACAAAGGTTCATGTATGTGCGTTGATAAAATCAGATCGAACTTTGTTTCCTAGCCTGTTGTGACATCACCCTAGCAATGAAATATCAAATATGTGTCGGAATCAATGAGTGATTATTTCAAGTTATTTTAACCAAAGAATTAGATTGCTGTAAAACAAGTTATGATTATTTCTTAACTAAATGATAATATAAGAGAAATAAAACAAATCTTTATAAAATATAAAAAAATAATAATTCTATTCATTATTTTACTACTTCTTTTCAAGAATTAACAAGTGTGCATGAATTTTACCTTATTAAATTGATTTTAATATCATGTGAATTTTATTTCACTAAAATTAATCAACTAATAAGAAAATACTTAAAGTAATATAAAGTTAATTAAGATCTCAACTCCACTAATAGTTTTCAATACAAAACTATTTTTTCTAATAATTAACAAGTTTGCGTAATGTCTTTTCTTAGCTATTATATATATCAAATTTTCTTATAAATTAAGCCAATAACGTACGTAACAAATAGTTTTGTAGGTGCTAATGACCCTGAAAGTCTCCAATATATCACACCACGTAATAATTAACATCGATCTATCCTTCGTCAAATCATCTTCCGCCCTGGAGGTAAGATTTTCAATAATGTCTGCATCAACTCTGGTTCTACCATGATTTAAGTCTTATCATAGATAATTTCGATGCTCATTTGTCTTTTATATATATATGTATATATTCTCAATTTTTTTAGTGGTATCTATGGAAATCCAATTCTACAGGTGTCTAAATTTAATTCATTCATTGAATTTTTACTCTCTCCGTTGAAATTAACTTGCAATTTAATAATTTTGGTGTTTTAATTTGAATTTTGTAGGTGCTCAATTGAATGACTAAAAATGTAATTTTTATTATCTCCTCTCTTTTCCTCTTAAACATCTCTTTCCAAATTAGAACATCAAAATTATTAAACTACCCTATTTCAATGGAGAGAGTAAAAATTCAAATGAATAAGTTAATTTTGGATACTTATAAAATTGATTTTCTATAGGTACTATTACAACATTGAGACCCATGTATATATATACTTTTTGACATCTATAGAAAATTGATATTTAATCTAATGATCGAGAATATATCAAGATTGACATTTCTTCTCCGCTAAACCTCTCTACTTTTTTTTCTCAATTCCAAATTAGAACTTCAAAATTATCAAACTACCATATTTAAGGGAAAAAAGTAAAAATTCAAAAAAAATTTAAATTTAAACACTTATAAAATCGATTTTCTATATATAACACTAAAATATTAAGATCCTATATATATATATATATATATATATATATATATATATATATTTACACACACATGCGAACTGTAGTTCTGGCCACCTAACTCTCAGAGATAAGCAAATAATAAGTGATGTTCTATATTTACTGTAACAACAAGCTAGTTAGTTCTTAATTATTCTTATATATGGTTTTATAGGCTCAATGCATTCCTTGTAATTAATAAAATTACAAATAACGCTATTTCACGCAAAACAAAAGCATGACTAAAGTTAGAATGTTGTTTGTATACTTTTTTGAAGTACATATATTAGTCATTTATTTCAATTTTTATAATAAAATCAATTTTAGGTTTTTTTTTTTTGTAATTTTCAAGTATGTATTATATTTACCTGTTGTTTATTGATGACGGAGAAGGAAGCAATACACCTACACGGACCATATATGGTCGATAATGTGACTAAATTTTTGTCGACCAATGCCAGCGGAAAACAAATACTATTATATTGCGATGGTCGATCAGTGGTCAGTGATGATAGGTACACTTTGGTTAGTCAACAAATCAATTATAAGCTTGTCCGATGCAGCACAAGGGTGGCATTTTCTTCTTCCTTCGAACTCACTCCTCCTCCTCCTCCTCCTCCTCCTCCTCCTCCTCCTCCTCCTCCTCCACCTCCACCTCCAGGACAGCTCCGATCCAGTAGCGGCCTCTCCCTTTGCAACTCGATCTGCCTCTAATCTTCGTAATCTCTTGGCATATATATATCACTGCCTTGTTTGATCGTCAATTCGCCAACCTGCAACCCTCCCCTTCTACGACTTGCAAGAGAAATTGTCCTTTCGATCCCTTGTATTTTATCCAACAAGCTAAGATCGAACTTGGTTATTGTCCTCGCCTCCCCCCCAGCTCTCTTACTCTCAAGCAAGGTGGCCCAAATGCCTGCGCAAGGTGTGTTCACGGAGACCGCCGCCGCCGCCACCACCACCACCTTTATGTCGTCCCCGGATCTGTCCCTGCGCATCAGCCCCCCCAACGCCGTCCCCGACCGTGACCGTCACCTGATCGGTATGGGCCCGTGGAAGCCGAGCATCGGCTCCCAGGCGTCCGCGGAGCCGCGCCCCCCCTCGAGCGCACCGGCCCACAGCGATGCGGACGCCCCCGCCGCATGGAGGACGTCGACTGCGGGAGCACCGCCGCCGCATCTTGATGGCATGAGGCCCATCAACGGTGTGCCCGTCCAACATAACGCCCCATCAATACCCTTCCTTTCCCCCGATCTGAACAAGATGGCATTCTACGGTTCCGTGCCTTGCTTCCCTAGCTCATGGTCTTCTTCCGCTCGACCTTCCACCTCCGCCGCCTCCTCGACCACCTCCTCCTCCACCCCCGCCTCGGCCGCCTCCCATTGCAGTGCCACCCTGGACCCGGTGTCCTCCGCATCAACTTACCGACGCATGATTGCACTGCCGACAAGAATCAACGATGGCCGGCCTTACGCCGACAATTGCGGCGAGTCCGGCGGGCACGAGTTTGGCGTGGGCTCGTCGTTAATGGAGAGGGTGAGGAGGGCGCCGAGGTTGGTTTCGAACAAGCGCAGCATGAGGGCTCCCAGGATGAGGTGGACCGGCTGCTTGCATGCCCGATTCGTCCACGCCGTCGAGCTTCTCGGAGGCCATGAAAGTACGCGTGCACGTGAATTCGATCGCATCCATAGATATATATATACACACACACACATAAATATACATGTAGCCGATTCATTAATTCCGAACCCGCAAGCTGGCAGTGTGGAGCGTGGGCTTTGTTTTGTATTATTGTTGTTTTGGGGGGTAGAACATGCTTCGATTTCCCAAAGTACGTTGTAGTGAATATATATTAATCTGCTTAATTGTGCAGGGGCTACACCCAAGTCGGTTCTCGAGCTCATGGATGTGAAGGACCTTACCCTAGCCCATGTCAAGAGCCATCTGCAGGTACTCTACATGTTGGCCGGCATATATATATATGGCATGCTTCTTCGATCGATCATCTTGCAGCAGGATGCATAGATACATACCTAGCTATATATATGATCAACCTGGCTTGTTCCTTCTTCATGTTCGATCCTTCCTCTCCTCCGCCCCGTCTTTCTTGAACGGATCTGCTCCTCTAAAACAGGCTGTTTTTTATGGTACAAGTATATATCTTTTCCCAGATTCAAACTCAGACCTTATTCCATGCAGTGAAGTGAGTCATCAGCTAGGCTGTCTATCTCTCATCTTCTCAGACAGACTGTGGCATGCCCAACAGCCTAAAGGACAGACTCTGAGAGTGATCAGAGAGAGAGAGAGAGAGAGAGAGAGAGAGATCAGCTTCTAATTATTTCACAATTATTCAAGCTCCATCTACGAAGTCCACACAGTCTTCTACAGCGACGAATTAATTAAGAAGCAACTCACCTCGTGAGCACA
>JAMKPZ010004623.1:0-27456 GCA_024699675.1 Amphibolis antarctica
TCACCTGTTGCATGAGAGAGAGTCTTTTGAAATTTCACCTGCTGATGAGAGAGAGTATTTTTAAATTTCACCTGTGGCATGAGAGAGAGTGTTTTTAAATTTCACGTGCACGAGAGAGAGTGTTTTTAAAATTTTCAATTTCAACCGTCGATCGGGAGATCGACGGACGCCTACAGAAGTGACTTCTGTAGGCGCCTACAGAACTCGTGCCCCCATTTTTATATATGAAAATTTATATTTAATTTTTTAAAATACAAATATTTTAAATTTTAAATATTTCGACAATAATTTTTTTTAAAATTTTCTTTTTTATTAATTTCTATACAGTACAAATCCTTACTTGAAATTTATTTGTGCACGTAAAAATATATAAAAAAATAATAATAAAAATTTAAAAGAAATAAAAATAATAAGATTTGATTGAAAACTATAAAATTGTATAGATATTTGTATACATAAAGAAATTAAAAATTTTAAATGTTTATGTTTATATGTATACAAATGTGTTTCATAATTTTTATTGTGCTTTTCAATCTATTTGTACAACAGAAAGTGGGAAATTATAAGTGAAAAATGATGTTCATTACATAAATGTATGGGAAATGATGAAAATGTAATTTTTTGCTATTTTCTATTTAGATAAATAGGTCTAAAAAATAGTCAATGAAAAGCAAAATTTCTATGAATTCTATTTTCATCAAGTGCACAAGCATCTTTTATGCTTACCATTGTATAAATTTTTAGACGTAAATTTTTATAATATAATTTATTAAATAATTTAATTTAATTTATTTTATTATTCTTAACTTCACGTAACCAATCTTAAACTTAGAAACAAATGAAACTATAACCATGTCCTTCTCAATTCTTTTATTCAATACCCTTTTAAAAAAACAAAAAAATTATAAACATTAACATTTAAACTGTTCAATTATTGCATACACATTCAACATGGTATTAGGCTTTCTTTGAAATTTGTAATGTTTATAATAATGTAATGATAATGAATAAAATATGTATTAGAATAATAAATAATAGTTATTATATTAACGTGATGATAATATTTTTTGAAAGTTATAATAAATAATGAATAAAATAAGTAAAAAGATAATGTATAATATTTATTATGATAAATGTAATGATAATGTTTTTTCGTAATAAATAATGAATAAAATATATATTAGAATAATAAATAATAGTTATTATATTAATAACTTTTTTAAATAGTTATACATATAATAAAAAAATAAAAAAATTATTTAATAAATAATATTATAAAATATTATAATATACAGTAAAAAAAATAATTACATGATAATAATTACCTAAACAAACAGAGCCATAATGACTCAACCGATCTTCCCTTTTTTTTTAACTCTTTGATCTGTAATAAACAACTTGACCTTCATTCATACGAACATGAATAAATATATAATGATATCACCATACCAAACTGTTCATTTCCCAATAAAATTTACCTATTAATAACGAAACTTCAACTTTGTTAAGATTTACTACTGATCTCTTTTTTTCACTTTAAAAATCGAAAAAAAAATTGTCAGGTAAACGACTTTGAAATAAAATAAGAAAAAAATGTAATTTTAATAATAAAATTAGTAAATTTAAAAATAAGAATAATACTTTTAAAAAATAAGAATAAAAAAAAACGATGTCTTAATTCTGTAAAAAAAATAGTCAGTAGTCATTGCAAGTGTTCAAGTCATGATTTCCGGGTGATTAAAACTTACACTTAGAAAAAAGAAGATTGTTTTAATGAACCAAGTATACAATTTTCATGACCGTTGACTTGTATTATTGTCGTCGAGTAAGAAGTCACCGTGGGGAAGGTGGAAGATGACATTTCACGGAATTGCATGTGCCGAAAAGTCTGCAGAAAGACGGCGAGGCGAGGAGAGGAGAAGTGGCGAAGGCAGCCAGCCATGGTTTTCGTCACGTGCACGGTGCGTGCTTGCGGCGTGACCGGTCACGGTGACGACGACAGCCGGACGGCGGCCCGTTGCTCGCACGTGGGGAACGGTCCGCCTTCCCCGACAAGGATTTAATTACCGCAACGTGGGTGTGCCGGGTCGCGCGGGCGAACCACGTGGGCCGGACATTTAAGGAAGCCGGGTTCGGTTGGAGCCGGTCCAAGAAACCGGGTTTGGTATGATTGTCGTACTTGTCTTGTGTGCGTGCGAATTTGTCCTTTTTCGAAAATAATCTTACTTTAAAATTTTATATGCTTAAAAATATATTATAACTCAAAATTAATTAGTAATAAATAAAAATAGCATCACATAATTTCTATTTCTATTTTTTGGTGTATTTGGGAATATATTTTTTTCAATTTTAGGAGTTATAATTGTATTTGTTAATAACGTGATGTAAGATTTTTACCGTGTATTATTAATTACACATAGTAATTATAATAAAATATGATAAATGAAAAAAAGAAAAATGATAATAATTATACTATATTGAAAATCACATTATAGCTTAAAAAAAATAATATCTTGTCTTACCTTACATTGTTTTAGTAATAAACACAGTCATAAAATTAGAGATGTCAATTTAGTCATGTCTAATTAGGTCATGACTCAATATGATCAAATTGTGCTATTGATTGGTACGACAATATTTGACGAGTCATATTTAAATTAATTTTCTATGTTTCAGTGTTGATACGATACAATATAAAAATAATTTTATAATTTTTTTTAAAATATATTTATTTTAATTTTTTTAAGTTATATATTACTTAATAATTTGAGTTTTTTAATAAGAGATACAGTAAGTTCAAATTTTATTTTTAACTAATAAGAGTTGAATGGCCAGACACGACATAAATAATAGTTAATTTAATAAATAAAATTAAAATTATATAATAATTTAAATAATAAAAATTTATATATTAAAATTTCAGTTGAAAACAAACTCATCAATGGTCTCTCTGCGGCTATTCAAACACCTCACCGGCAATCACGTGACATGCATGGTCACTCTGCTGCAACTTTGCTTCATTTTTTTTTTTACATTCGACTGGTAAAAAAACACATGCAATTAATATTATACAAGAGGTACAAGACAAATACAAATAATGAGAATTATTAAAAAATTTCATTTTAAAAAAGAAAAAGTATTAGTACCAGCTTAAATATATAAATAGGTGTTAAAGACAAATGAGTTGTATATCATATGTTAATATAAGGTTGGTCCAGATCCTTTTTTTCTTGGACAAACATCATGATTTCTTCTTCCTTGTGGGAATATATGTCTCGCTGGTACCGCTTACTTATATTCAATCAAGATATCTCAGTTGATTACATTCCAAAATTAAAGTTGAAAATTGAGAAAATAAAGAAAAAATTGAAAACTGAAAGTGTGAAGAAAAATATCACAAAAGGGTTTTCAATTGTTAGAGAAGATTTGTATCCTTAAAAATCTAAGAAACGAAAAATTTATAAACTTTTTTTCAGATTTTTTTATGTTTGTACAAGATGAAAAAGACAGCCAGCAATGAAAGATGTTGAATACTTGGATGAATTGTGGAGGAGGCAATTGCAAGTAATTGTAGGTAAGGAGCATTTACGACACATCAGTTGTGAGCAAATGTGCGATGACCAACAATGAATTTTAAATGCGTGAAGTGGTAGATTTGGTGGAAGCAGGATCCAATGGATCAAATGAAACCTCCCTATTTTTCCTTTTTTCGTTTTTTAAGGTTTAATAAGGTGAATGGTAAGGGTTAAAAAGATAAATCATTAACAATTTATGTACTTAATCTTTCCCAACTCTAACCATTTTCCTAAAGGAATAACAACATTACAATTGATTTTCTGTGTTTCAATAAAATCTGTAACATTCTAAATTTTCCTACACAAATAACCTTGTAAAATTTTCCATTTCTAAATGTTTTATTTTCATTTTCATTTCTATTTTCTAAATTTCTAATTTCTCAATTTTCAACACATACAAATGGGTCTTTGAACAAATCCCATTGGTGCTCATCGTTTACCGGTCTTTCCTTGAGCAATATGTCGATCTTTACCACAAATCAAACAATTACTTTCTATGTTCTTGTGTTCCAACAGATCACCAGATTCTATTACGTAAAAAATAAAATAAGACTACATTTGGTTATACAACGAACGTTACGCTACCACATGAATGTTGGATGTCAATGATGGAGAGTCAATCCACATGATTCCTTAAAAAGTGTTTTTTTTTTCATTTGTAATTACAACATGATACTTTTTAGGGGTTTCTATGTTTAAAAATCGTGAAAAATTTGATTTATTATTTTCTATCATTTTATATCATTAATTTTTTATACTTTTCGAAGATGTAAATTTTTATTTGTTAAATTACTGCATAGTATCTAAGTTATACAATAACTAAAATTCAACTACTTTTTACTAAATGAACCTTAAGGCATTATTTAAGGAGAACTTCATTTAACTTGGGTAGTTAGATAAAATTGAAATTAAAATTAAAATTAATAAGATAAATAAAATTAAAATTATATAATAATTAAAATAATAAAAATTTATATATTTAAATTTATACAATATTAAAATTTTATATAACATAAAATTAAAACCGAAACAAATAATACAATAAACGACACAAAAGATCAAAGCTGAGGCGGTCAAAGGACCCACCCATGTTGTTGTTGAAGACAGCCAGTGCCGCTCATGCGTCTAGCAGAGGACTGAGAGGACTCAATAATGAAAGAGCGAGAGAGAGAGGAAGAGAAGAGAGAGAGAGAGAGAGAGAGAGAGAGAGAGAGAGATGATCTGAATTAATTGGCCACATCAATTCAGGAGGAGTTGTGGATGACGGGTGGGCGTTTTTGTCCAGGACATGTACAGCTGCCATACGGACAGATTTTCATTGATTCTAATCCATTTCTTGTTTTGCTCCATTTAAGTTGGATGATGTCGGCCGTCTGCCGTAAGACTGGCCTGCCTTTCTCAGCGCTACTCCTCCAGAAAATATTACGTAGGAAAAGAGACAAGAAGACGCAGTCAAGTCACCGGCGTGTTGCAGTTCCGTTGATCTCGTTTCTGGAAACGCGTGCATTCGAACATTGGAATCTGTGGATCGTGGCACGCATTTTTCGAAAAACTTTTTATTACTTTCCGAATTCGTTCACAAAACCTAGGAGTAATCAATTTAAAGAAGTTTAATATCGATAATTAGGTACCTACTTTCGCAAGAGGCATCATTCCTCGCCTTATGTGTTTGCCAGTTACCCGCACGTCCTACCTCCTCCATCGCCGTTGCAACAGAGAGGAGCTCTTGCCGCCGTTACGTCCCCACTCGCACGACCCTGAGGACTCGGTTCGTGCAAAAAAAAAAAAAAAAAACCCTCCACGCAAACTCAAAGCCCTCCCGTGCGATCACCAACCTCTGCGTCCACTTGTTCGCTGTCACCGTCGCACCTCTGACGCAACCTGAGGTTGCCGCTTCTCCCACCTGCACGCGTTGATCACCCCCGTCACTCGTTGCCCATTTCGCATTGCAGAAGGAGGTGAAAAAGGGCCACGGTTTGAGGAAGGGGAAAAAGAAAAGAAGGGAAAAAGGGAAAAAGAAAAGAAGAAAGTAAACAAGTAAAAAAAAAGTGGGGGGAAAAAAAAAGAAAGGAAGAGGGAAAAAAATAAAGAAAATGAAAAATAAAAATTATATTTAAAAATTACAAAAATTTTATTTTTTTTAAAATATGTTGTATATATTTGGTTATTTTAATTAAATTATAAAATAATATTATTTAAAATATATAAATATTGATGTGTTGAAAAATATGATGACAAAATAACGAAAAGAGTAGATTAGGAAATGTGAATGTAGTGATAAAAATTGTAGAAGCTGAGAGTGGTGTTTGTGAATGTAGTCTTCGTTTTTAGAAATATTTTTATCTTTATGATGATATTAACATTCTTCAATTTACTTATTCTATTATCAAAATATTCTTTGTCATCCTCCTATCAAGAAAAAGTGATTTTCTCACTCTCAAAGTTAAAGATTAGAATTAGTGAACGATCTCCACCGTAACTCAACTTTGAATGCTGTGGATTGAAGTCCACATCTTGAATCTACGTACAAAGTTTGTGATATATGTGAGTGAGTAAATAACCATTCAAAGTTAAAATTTCAGCTTTAAAGTACAAAGACAGAATGAAGTGGATTCAACACAACACACCATACAAAGAGAAACAGGTTGAATATAAAGTCCAATTTCCTAATTAAGTGGATTCAACACAACACTGCATACAAAGAGAAATAGGTTGAGTGTGGACACCCATTTCCATGCAAGTACCTGTGTGGGAGTTCAGTGGTGGTGCGTGGAGTGCGTCCGCGGGAAGAGAAGTAGCGAAGCAAACATTGCCTATGTGAGGTTGTAGTGTTGGTGGTGCTTTGTGCAGGTGATCCTCCAGTGGTGAACTGGTGTGGGAGAGCTTGGTCAGGAGTTGTAGGAATGGTAAAAAGCATGGCGATTTTGGGGCAAATGTCAATGATCTGTGTTTTTCTTGGTAACTACACAATTTAGTAGTTATTGCTATGGTTAGTGATTTCAGTTAAGAATATTTTTATCTGTAGTTTGATGTAGATTACAACATGTGATTTGAATATCAAGAACCAATTAATATATACCCATATTTATTTTGGAATTGTAGTTAATGTGTGTTATTGTGGATTTGCTAGTGATTTTACATTTTTTAAGTATCACTGTAATTTAACAGATTTAGTTATTATGGTTGATTTTGGATAGAGACATTGACTTGTATACATTCAGTATAATTTCAGCATATTGTTTAAAATATTTTAGATTGTGATGTATTCGTATTTATTTAGACTTACAGGATTTTCGATATATGTTTGAGATATATTTATCATGTTGTTAAAAGTAGTTTTATTACTTTTATAACAGAATAACTAAATGTTATTACCTTATGGTTTACATGAGATGTTCAGAAAATTGTGCATGCTTTATTTATTCCTCTGGTTTTGCATGTATTGTAATAATTAGTAATCAAGTTGCATTAATTGATTTATATATTTATATGTGATTTATAATGGCCATGTGACTTTAGCCCTAAAGTATTATATATTATGAATGTGAAATTGAAATTTATCAGAGTTATGATTATAACCATTCAGCTTGGTATATATAGTTAATATTTTGCATTTAGCTAATATATATGAAACAATCTATCATTTTATTGTGACATTTTACTTTGCACTTTATTTAAAAACATTTGAAATTTTTTTGGTTAAGACTTTCTTTTATTATCTTTATGTTATGTTACAGATCATATCTTTCTGTCATTTTGCATTTAAGACTTTCTTTATTGCACTTTATTTAAAGATAGTTGATTACTTATTAAGTTGCAAATCATATCTTTGTGGTTATGTAGTGTCCCACTGCATTGAGAGGAGAGTTTATGTTTTTCCTAAAACCTAGGTTAAGAGAAGAGTGATTTTCTGTTATACAAGGTCGTTAGGAACCTTTATGTTTACTGATGTGGATGTGGGTCTACTAGTCTCATACCAACCTTTCCATCTATTTATTGTCTAATGCCCTCATTTGATGTTTCAGTCCATTACATCATATATGCTAATGGTTGCTCTTATAGGTAGACACATTGTGGGCTTGTAAACAAGTGAAAGATCAAATTGAACTCTATTATTACTTGTGACAATAAACATGATGTTAAAATGAAATTTTAATTTAATTATAAATGTATTATTAATAATTAAAGTTAAAATAGAATTACTCAAAAATAGTTCATTAAAGTGAATGAATGAAAGAATTTATAGTCAAAGTATGTTTTATGGGCTAAATGAGACTTTATGACCCATTAATTACTAGAAAGTGCAAGCACAATTTAATATTTGAACTCATTATGAGGACTAATGAGGTCAAACCCATTAAAAGCCTAATACTTGACTGAAAGAAAAAGAATGAAACAAAAATAAAAAATAAAACGATTTTTTTGATAAATTAGAATACTTGACTAACCCAAAGGTTAAGTTAATAAAATGAAATGGAAAATTATTCTAATAAATGTATTATGATGACTTTGACTCATAGGTGTAAATTACTAATATTGGAAAAATTTACTTTAAGAGTGTTTATATTCACAAGTACCAAACAAACTACTGGCCATTGGATGTTCTGATATAAAACTTTGTAAATAAATAATTTTTTTTTTTTTTTTTTGAAAATTTTGGACTTGAGTTATCATGAATAATGGATGGAGCTTATTGACTTAATTAATTAAGGCTACGTTTGTTTGGTAGTTTTAGAATTTTTTTAGAGTTGAGAGTTAAGGAGGTTGAAGTTTCAAAAAGAAAATATAACAGTTCGAAGCAGTAGATATATAACATGTGTTTGTTTACAAGTTTAAATTCTTAATTTTGATTTCTAGGTATACTCTTAAAAGTTACAGTAAATAACTTACACTTGGTAAAAATATTCATTTCCAAGTTGTGATAATTATCAGGTGTTTGTGTATTTCCGAAAATGTGAAAAAATTGTAATTTTTTTCATCACTATGAAAATAATTTTTTTACCATTTCTCACTGATTGAATTAAGAAAATTCTTGCAATTGATAGAAATTTCATTATGATTCACTCCCCTGACATCGTACATTTTGTCTAATTTTCTTTATCGCTAAATTTGTGGTTATACAGAAAATGTGAAATTATATTTGAAATGTTAAAATATAGAATATTTATAATTTTTTTAAATTAATTTTTTAGAATTTCTGAAATATGCACAAACAGTCCTAATTTTCCTTTTCCTTTTCATTTTATTTTTTTATTTCCTAAATTTTCGTTTCTCATATTTCTGACGTATTGGAGTAGTAGGTTGAAGTTAAAAAAATATTACTTTTGATAAAAAATTAGATAAATGGTTATCTATGATAACAAGACTTTACTTCTTACTCTCCTTATTATAGAATTTTACTTATATTTATTTAAACTATTAATAATTCTAGAACTTTATGTTAAATACAACTAAAGTCTGGTATAATTTTACCTTTTATGGGGTGTTTGTGCCCATAGAATTAGGTAGAATTGAATTGAGTGGAATTTAATTTTATTCAATTCTTTTGTTTGTACATTTTTGAAGATTAGGAATTCAATTCCTAATTTTAAATCATGTAAATAAGAGGTCAGAATTCATTTCTCTAGCACCTCCCTTTGAATTTGATTGAATTTCTTGTACTCCTCTGTGCGACCACCTTCCCCTTCTTGTTCTCCTCCGCATAACTGCCCTTCTCCTCCACACGATTGCCTTCCCATTCTCCTTTGCGTGACTGCCCTTCCCATTCTCCTCTGTGTGACCTACCCTTCCCCTTCCTCCATGAGACCCACCCTTCCCCTTCCTCCATGTGACCGCCCTTCTCTTTCCTTTGCACGACCCACCCTTCCCCTTTCAAAATCGTGGGATTCTGCTACTCTTCCTTTGCCATCGTTGTTCAGCATCTTTGTCTCTCTTTGTCTTTCCTCCACACAACGTAGTTGTTGCTCTAGCTTCCTTTGCATGACACAATCGCCATCGTCGTTTAGTATCTTTATCTCTCTCTGTTGACTCCTCTCTGTACTCCTTTTAGATGCCCTAGTAGGGTCTATTTGTACATTTGGAAACGAGGAAAAATGAAATGATGGAAATTCTGGAATAGATGAAAAATGAAAATAACAAGATTTAACAGGAAATTAAAAAATGAGAGTTGTTTGTGTGAGTATGGGAAATAAGAGGAATTTCAAATTTTAGAGATTTGTTGGGTATTTGTGTACCATGGGAATTAATAAAAAAGTTTAATATTAAAACTTTTTAAATAATGAAAGTTATTAAAAATTTAATTTTTTAATAATGAAAGTTTAATTTTTATAAAAATATATAAAAATGACATTCATTAGACCATCAATATGAAAAAATACTTCATTGTAATTTCATATATTATAAAAAATACATTATCACAAAAAATAACATTACACATTTCTATCATTCTACATAGACAACATAATTTCCTCACACATTCTATTGACAAATTAATTCCTAATGATGACAATATACCAAATATATTTCAATGAATGTAATAATTAAATCAATCAAATAAGATATGCAATTAACTTAACAAGACTTAATGCAATAACAATAATAAACATTTCGTTATTATTATTATTATTATTATTATTTCCCTTTTATTTTGTTTTATTTATATTTTTCTTTTTTTTCTTTTTCCTGTCTTCTTCCTTGAAAATCGTAGCATCCCTAACAATTAGGTGGCAACAAAGGTGACGACCTCAATAATTGGTTGTAGAGTGGTTGCAAGTACTACTTTGGGCGGCAGTGATGCAAGCAGTTTTACTTAAAGGAGGTGAGATAGCAGTGACAGTTATATGTACAATATAGGTGAATGTATGACAAGGCAAGACTGAAGGGAGATTTAACAGTAAGACTCAATGAGAGAAGTGTACATTAATGAAGATAAGGTGGACACATGGTGGCATAGGTGTCGAGATAAGGCTTGCATGCATAGAAAGGAAGAAAATGCAAGTTTATTTTTACAATAAATTAAACAAAATCTTATTTCTGTAGTAACTCTTTGCAAGTTTATTTTTTTCTAAAAATAAGATGCAAGTTCTAACATACTCATCATCGCTACTCTCCTCTTTCCGCGCAAAAGATCAGATGAAACTCACCTTGATCTTTTGCAAAACCGTTTTTTCCGATTTTGACTTTCAACGAAATCCTTATTGCAAATCTTTTCGATAAATGTATTTTGACATTAAATTTATAATGTATATAACATTATATTTTAAATTCTTCATGTAAATCTGTTCAAAATTTATATATATTAAATTTAACATTTAAAATATTCTTTATAATAAAAAAATATTTACAAAAATAAAATATTATCAATGATAATAAATAATACATCAAACACTAATTACATCATATTTTTAAAAAAATCGTCAAAAGTAAAATTAAAATTTTAATATTATTCTAACAAATAAATATCACTTTTTAATTATATTTTTTCAACTTTATTCTTTCAAGATATAATTACATTTAACCTTGGTCAATTTTAATTTCCAATATTATTATTATTATTATATAAATTTTAATGTATAAATTTTTATCTTCTTAATTATTACGTAATTTTAAATTTATTCATAATACTAATTTCAACTTTAACTTCAAGTTGATTAAAGTCTCGGACTTTATTTATTTACACCCTTAGACCTTATTTATTAATGAGATAATTACTCTGTGTATTTTTATTTTTCATTATATACCGTAATATTTTGTAATAATATTTATTAAATAATTTTAATATTTTATATTTTAAAAAAAAACTAAAATAATTATATTATATATCATATATTCTACCTCTTACACAAATCTGGCTGAATTGCTGAAAGCTGTGAGCTGTGTCCGTCGGGATGGCGTCGCTCCGTGGCCGTGCTTCCCGTGTGCTGGCCTGATACGGGAGCCGGCGTAACTTCTGACATGGCATCGCCGGCGACGCACGCCGTCAACGCCCTAGAAACCGGTACACGATCCCATACCCCTTCCTTCTCGTTCTCCAGCTCCCGCTGATCCTTCGGTTATGGCCTTTTCCACAGGTCCCGTCAAGTCCGTGGCCGTCGTTGGCGCTGGTGTCAGGTGAAAATTTTCCAGCGATGACATGCGAGCGAAATGTTATGTGCTTTCGCAATCCCGTTGCGATCGAAGCTAGAATTACTTGCATTCTTACTTGAATTTTTGGAAGATTTATGTGGCGTGGTTGTTAATCGGTGGTGGATCGTTTTAATTGGGGTGATTGCATTTGTTGAGGAGTTCGTTATGTTTTTTATTGTATGGCTGATTTGGTTTTTGAATGTTTGGGAACTTTGCAGTGGGCTGGCTGCCGCTTACAAGCTTAAGTCGAATGGCGTTGGTGTCACTGTGTTTGAGGCCGAGGACAGAGCTGGAGGGCTGATCAGGAGTGGTTCTCAGGATGGCTTCATATGGGATGAAGGTGCAAATACGATGGTGAGTGCTTATACGATGTTAATGATCTGTTACTTTTTGTTGTTTCACTTTGCCACAATTGCAAGACATCTATAGGATATGTCTGTTGATGTTGAACTTCATTTTCCTTCTTGTAGACGGAGAGTGAAGCAGTGGTTGGAAGTTTGATTGATGATCTGGGCCTTCGGGGAATGCAGCAGTTTGTATGCTTGCTAACATTTCCTTGTAATTGATGTTTTTTATACGTGATTATTATTTTTCTAGTTTCATCTTTTGTTGCATCATATTCAATGATTTTTTCTTCCAAAGAATATAACACTTAATACTTTTGCAAACTCAGAAACGACATTTACAAGGGCTTTAACCCTTTACAAGTGTTTTCCTTTGAACACTTGAACCTGATACTTTACAAGCTCAGCAATAATCTTATGTTTTTATAGATATAGCAATAACCTTATACTTTTATAGGGTCAACAATAACTTTAATGTTTTACAGCTATGAAGTTCTTACCACAACCCAATGAGATATGTTTATCAATTTAAGCACAAAGTAATTTTTTGTTCAAAACAATGTACTCAATAAAATACTTAGGATGTACACAATGAGATAGGCCAGCTGTAGATTGCAGCAAGAGTAGGAAGGAAACTTAGTGTTGTATGTTTAATAATTGGGTTATATGTTTCAGAAAAATCAAGTCCAAACTATTGATGGTAACCCTTGGTGACAAGACATGCTTTGTGCCAATCAATAGCACTGGAGAAGATTGATTGACAACCAATGGCATTTTGATTTGAAGGGGGAGGCACAAGTGTCCATGCATCATTACATTGTAAGGCAGCAAATCCATCCTCTGTGGTAGTGACCTAGTGAGCATATTTGCATGCTTCGGTATAAGGCACCGACCTTCATGAGGTAGGGGATTTTGAATTTTAGCAGTAAGAGCATGAGAAAGAGGGTGTGGGTCCATTATCGGTATAGACTGGAGATAGATTTATATCTTTTGGGTGGGGTGGAGAACTGGAAAGAAATTGGATTAGGTTCAAATGAAGTGTTAGTGGGGTTCTCTAATGATGATGATGATGTGGAGGAGGGTGGAATAAGAGGCTCTGGAGAAGGAGGTTGATTGATAGGTAGTGGGGAAGGTACAAATGGAGATGGCTGTGGTGATGGAAATGGTTTTGATGAAATGATGCTAGTAGTATGGAGTAAGAAAAATGAAGAAGGCCTTGGAGAGGATGAGGCATTGGCAGTGATAGAAAATTACCACTTGTCAAATGTAACATGCTTGCTAATGAAAATTTGGCCAGTGGATTCAGATAACATTTGTACCCTTTGTGCTATGGGGAGAAACTAAGAAAGATGCACTAGGAAGCTAAGATTGTTTCAGATAATATTTCCGCTGTAGTAGCTTTCATCTCTGATTGTGCTTTGATACTATGTTGAAGAAAGAGAATGAGGTAAAGTAACTTTGTGGAGTAAGCAACTTTAGGTTTAACAAGTAAGGTTTACCCATATATCTCAATTAATTGAATAAATTTATCAAAACTTATTTAACGATCAAGTTATCTAAAGATTAGAATTTTCAAATATTTTGGGCTTGGATTGATCCAAAATGACTCATGTTATAAACTGGTTGGACCCAAATCCTATTCTGTCTACCCATTGCATTGCCCCTACAAAATCTGTCCTAGTAATCCTCAAATAGAAGTGTTGTATCTCCACTGGTGATTTGGAGGCTTACAAGTTACAAGTTAAAGTTTTCATATGGAATATGTGATTGATCTCTGTTTCTCATAGGCAAAGCACTCTACAGCTCAAGAAAAGAGTCAAACTTCATGTAAATACTTCAGTCGCAGCTTGGTAGTGTCAGCATACTATGAAAAAAAATGTTGTTAAGTTTCTAGTGTTGCCTTAAATACTTGATGATAGTGGGTCAGATATTTTTTACCAAATACATGTTAGAGAAAATGCTTTAATTATGGTTTTGATAATAAAAAATTTAATTATGATTGATTGATTAATTTTATATCTTTTTAAGAAAAATATTTTAGAAATTATTTATGCACAAAAATGAAAAAGGGCCAACTTGGTATACTGCCTAGTTCCACCATTTGGTCTCACCACACAACACACTAGAGGTACCATTGTTTGGTACACTGGAGGTTATTATAGTTCAGATTGAAGTACAACACAAACTTGGTATACCACTCGGTCTGACCAATCGGTCACACTATTTGGTACACTGGAGATCATTATAATTCACAATGAAATATAGCGTGACATGATACCACTGCTTGATTTGATTGTTTGGTCACATTGTTTGGTACACTGGAAGGTTCATTTGTTAAATTGCATGCCCTGAAGCTAAGATTGTTTCAGATAATATTTCTTCTGTAGTAGCTTTCATCTCTAATAGTGCTTTGATACTATGTTGAAGAAAGAGAATGAGGTAAAGTAACTTTGTGGAGTAAGCAACAAAGAGGTGAGCTCAAAATGATGACATGCTATCTTTGCTCACTCCAGTTACATTTATGGTTGGTGTACATTTATAGACAGAGATGATTGACGGTACGTTGACAATTATTGAAAAATAAATTCTTTGAAATTATGATTCTACAAAATAGTTGTTATCCTTAGCATGCATTGCTGGAAGAAGCATGTGTTATGATTATCAAAATATTGTATTTCCCTCATATATCCTACTTACAAGTTACAACTGTATCATGTCAAAAGGTTTATTCCATTATTACTGCTGTTTTTCAATAAAAAATTCCAAACTTTCACTCATTTTGCTTCAGTGGATTCTTTTTGGAAAGTATGTCTGCAATCTTACTGGCCTGAAGGTAGGGAAAAAATGATATGATGGAATTGGTGGGTTAAGGGGAACATGAGGATGCTTAGAAGAGATCACTTTTGTGGTCAAAATGGGTGGACAATGTCTTCACATTGGCATTGGAGTTGTCTATTGGTATTGCAGCTGAGGTAGACTTCAATGTTGCAATGTGTTCCTGGCTAGAACTGATTGGTCTTGGTTGAGGCTTGTGTTTATTACTTGGAACTTGCAATTCTTCTACTTTGCTTTTCCCTTTATTCTTTTTACTTAAGTTTCCTCTGATGATGCTGACAGGGGGTTTATGCTTTTTTTTCCTTGTAATTGTGTTTCTTAGTGCAATAATATTTACTGTCAGTGCTCACAAAATTCTTCTCACTATCAATAATTCAATATATTGCCAACCATTCTATATATTCATTTAGTCTCTCTAATGATATCGGATACTGACTCACTGCTTTATTACAGCCAATTTCACAAAGCAAGCGCTATATTGCTAGAAATGGAATCCCAGAAATGGTGGTTTTCTGCAATTCTATGCTATTCAATTGTCAAGCATGAAGCATCTCTTATAGCAACTTTTCTTTTCTTTTGTTGCCCATTTTAACACCAATATTCTGCTAATTTTTTGGAACTCAGGTGCCATTAAATCCTATTGCATTAGCATCAAGTAACATTCTCTCAACAAAATCAAAGGTAAATGTATAGAATATGTTCATTTGATGTCATAACATCAAACTCAGGCTTTCAGTTAAACTTTTATTGCACTCGTATACCATGCAGTTTTTCATGAATTGTACTCGTATACCATGTATTGTTTCATGAATTGCACTCATATATCTGTAGATTATCCTCATTCCACAGAATCCTTTCTTCCTTACCCAGTAAGATTTCCCATGCTCTGATAATTTTGCCTAATGAGCAAAGTTTATTTCAACCTTTTTTCTAAGGAAAAACCGAAGTATTGGACTAGTTTAGGGAGAGGTACTGATGACAATCAAAAAGCATTCTTCCCATAGAAAATCAAACTACATATGCACAAGTTATTTATGGAATAATCTAGGAAAATTTAGCATTCCTTATATTGTCTCCTATCATATCTATAAAGTTTGTCAGTCAGTAGAGTTAATTTTCCATTTGTAGCTGATTTGTTCTGGATTCCCCTATTGGCATTGTGGATCTCTGTACAGATTACCGTATTTGATTTAGTAAACTGTCTTGTTTATATAAGTTGTCCCCTTTTGTTTTGATTACAACTTGCATTAATATGCTGGGGGATGTTCGAATTTTATAACATTCTTGTCCTATTAAATATTTGTTTTTCTTCAACAAACCTTGGTTTTTATAAAAAGCTGGGTGGGAAGGTCTCTTGTGATAGTCTCGGTTCTCTCCTCTCTTTTCCTTAACAACCATTTGTGTTGTCTCATGTTCTACTAATTTAGGGCCAAAAAATAATATTTAGTTTTTTGGCAAAGGGAAAAGTTATATCTTATTGGACAATAATATGAAACTTTTCTCTTTGTCAAAAAACTAAATATTTTTTTGGCCCTAGATGAGTACAACACCTGTTTTTGTTAAATTAATTTGTTTCAATTTTTGGTTAGCTTTTTTAATATCAATTATGTTGTCGGATTGCATGCCTGCAGTTAAATATAATTCTGGAGCCCTTCATGTGGAAAAAGTCAAAAGTGAAGGTCTCAGATGAACATCTAGAGGAAAGGTAATTAAATTAGCAAAGAGATTCATAGCTGTTGCCTTAAATTTCAGAACCTTCTTGAGTCAACTAATTAGAGTGAACATGTTCTAATAAGTAATAATGTTGGTATGATTCTGAATCATGAACTTTCTTGGCTCATCCTTCCCTCAGATTCATGACAATTGATGTGGAAGACGTGCTTTTACTATTTTGTTCTGATTTTAATGAATAATTTCTGTATTCTCATTCAATCCCTTGCATCACATCACATGGCTTGGTACTCGCTGGTGATGGTTTGTCCTTTATGGGCTGTAAATAAACCTTTCCATGATCAAGAATTACATGTGAGGCTTTGATCAAGGTTTTAAATGCAATGCATGTTGCTGAAATGTCACTGCCATGCGTTGAGAATCTTGCTGACACAACAAAGTGGGTTGTGTTGGCATGTGCACCTTTTGGTGCCATGTTGGCTTTGTTGTGTTGTGTAGGCCAACATGATGCCACAAAATGGCATTCGTGGGGATATGTTGATTGACATTTATGCATCTTGTTACAACATTTGTCCCTTGACACCCTTATAAATGGTTTTGCCTTCAATTGCTGTTTTTCATAACCCACTCCTCTTGATATTCCTTAGTGCTTGTAATATGTATTTCTCATTGAAGATCACTGTAACATGAGTTACCTTTGAGTTTATTTACTGTTCATCTAAGGTTTTTATTTTTATTTTAATGTCTTTGGTAGATGGGACTTGGTTCCTTGACCTGCAGATGCTCATGTAGCCAACTATTAGATGGCACTAGATAGATTTCAAAATCTACCTAGTTACTTGAGGTTTTAGTCAAATGTATGATGTTGATTATATTGAGAATTTTTCTTCGATAGCTAGACTTAATTCCATCAAAAGTCATTCTTTCCATTGCCATTGATCAAATGTGGGAACTACATCAATTGGATGTCAAAAATGTTTTTTTTTTAATGTTGACCAAGCAAATCTTGATAGAGCAATCTTTGAGGTATGTTGCTTAAGGGGAGAACATAGTGTGTACTTTGAAGAAAGTCATTTATAGTTTAAAGCAAAGTTTATAAGCCTGATTTGATAAATTCAATAGCATTGTTGAACAAGTGAGGTTCAAGAGATTGTTGTTGGTCATTTAGCTTTTCGGAAGGCCTCCCAAGCATGCTTAGTGATCATTATAGTTTATGTGGATGATATCTTGGTTTGATAGGTATAGTAGAAACAAAAGAATACCTTTGATCACATTTTGTCACCAATGACATGGGAAAACTATGATACTTTCTTGGGATTGAGTTTGCATACTCTAAAGTTAGAATGTTTTTGTTACAATAGAAGTATGCCTTGGACTTGTTGCAAGAAATAAGATTTATGGGAAGCAAACTAGTCAATGCTTCGATAGAATCAAATCCACAATTTTGGGACAAGTCACAATGACTCATCAAACATCCAAAGCTCTTTTTGAGTCGAGATATGTTGAAGATTTGGGCGATTGAAAGTCTACATCTATTTACTGCACATATGTGGGGTGGAACTTAGTTACATGGTGGAGTAAAAAGTAAAATGTAGTTTTTAGATCTAGAGTAGAAGCTAAGTGTAGATTTATGACCTACACTGCATGTGAGATGATGTGACTGAAATTCTTACTGAATGAACTTGGTTTTGAAGTGAAAACTCCTATGAATATGTATTATGGTAGCTAGTCTGCAATTTTCATTGCAAATAATCCTATTTTTTATAAAATGACAAAGCACATTGAAGTGGATTGTCATTACATATGCAACATAGTGATGAAGAAAATTATTTCTACTCCTTACTCCTAATTTTTAGAACAACAAATATACATTTTCTCTAAAGGTATAAATGTAAGTGTGTTTGAAAACCTACGTAACATGCTGAGCATAATTGATGTTTATGCTTTAACTTGAAGGGTGTTAGGGAAAAGATTTTAATTATAATTGACAATGTTTTAATTATAGTTTTGATGATGAAAATTTAATTAGTGAATTGATTGATTTCATAGATCCCGTTGGTTTTAATTATGCAATAGTTGTCATTTTATTTTGGAAAACTCTTAAATTAATTGGATATGATTTTCTCATTGTTTATTTGACAAATAAATATTTATAGAAAATATTCAAATTCACTGGACGTCACTTGTTAATATGAAATGTTGACATTTTAATTAAATATTCATAGGATATGTTTTTGAATTAAATTTATTGTAATTGAAATAACTTATTTCCATGTATTCCATAATTTTTGTTATAAATATGTGTTAGTCTTGAATGAGAGTAGAAGAAAGGCCATTGAACCATCGTCACATCATTTGCCAAGTTAGGAAGAGTATTGATGCAAAAATATTCATCTCTTTTCTTTCTTTAATGGTCATCTCAAAGGAGTTGCTGTTCAGTTGCATAGAAGAAAAGTTTCGTAAAGAAAAATCTTCATTTGTCATCACACTCTTAAGTACTTTTTATTTATTTATGTGTAAGAGGTGTTTCAATGACATATTTTCATTGTTATGTTTTAAATGTTACATCTTATGTTTTAGCATTCCATTGTGCACATTATTTTGAACGAAAAATTAATTTGTGCTTTCATTGTTTTGTGCTTAAATTGATAAATCTATCTCATCAGGGTGTGGTGAGACTTGCAAGGTTGGTGCCTTGTAAGGAGACAAGGTTGTTACCTTGTCAATAAGTTATTGTTGAGTTTGCAAAAGTATAAGGAGTTGGTGCCTGTGCAAAGGTTAAAGTGTGAATCTATAAAACACTAGAAAATAGTGAAAATTTTAGGTGTTTTGAGAAGTGCATTAGCCTGAATTGGGTGAACCACTATAAAATTTGTATCTCCCTTATGCTTGCATTTCTCATTAATCAATTAGTGTTTTTCAAGGTTTCACGAATTACTCAAATTGACTATTTTAAAATTTATTTGCTTTACTATTCACCCTTCTTCACCCTTCTTCAGTGAAGTCTCAATCCAACAAGGGGGGCTGTTACTGTATAATATATGAGTATTTTTGTAATTTCTCTTTTCTATGACATCTTGTATTAGTGTCCTTGTACTGATATTATGGAATAACACACTTTTTACACTAATCCATGTGTAGAAATAAGGAAAATTTAGTGAAGTATAAGCTAATAAAAATGAATACTAAAAAATTGTAAGTGAAGTTAAAAAGTAGGTCTATAAGGAATTACATGACACTTTAACATAAAACAAGGAGAAATAGAGTTTATAAGTTGGTTGAGTCTAGAAAAATAAAATCTAGAAATTTAAGTCAAGTGTATTAAAGATGAGGATTGTAGAGTTTTATTAAAAAAAACGAAAATAAAAGATAGATGGGGTAGGTATTTTAGTAAACCTTTTAACGAATTTACAGTAGGAAACTCTTACATGCAAAATTTGGAAGGTAGTACAAGGGATATAAAGTATAATTATTTTGAAAGAATTAATAGTTTGAAGGTAAAAGGAACTATTAAGAAAATAAAATGTGAGAAAACTGTTAGACTAGATGGTATTTTTATTGAAGTGTGGAAGTTTATGTGTGAAGTAGGGATTAGGTGGTTAAATAAGCTTTTAAATATAATTCTATAGACAAAAAGATGCCAAATGAATGATAAAGTGTTGTTTGATGCCTATATTTAAGTATAAAGGAGACATAAAATTGTAATAACTATCATGGTATTGAGTTAATATGTTTTATTATGAAACTATGGAAAAAGGTAATTGAACAAAGACTAAGACATGTAACTAAAATCATAGAAAATCAATTTAGATTTATGCTGGGTAGATCAATAATGGAAGCTATTTATGTACTTAGACAATTAATAGAATTTTTTAGAGTTAAGAAAAAAGTGCTTCATATGGTTTTCGTTGATTTAGAAAAAGCTTATGGTGGAATACTTAGAAACTTGTTGTAGTTAGTTTTAAAAAGAAAAGGAGTATCCATTGGAGATATTAATTTTATAAAAAACATGTATAAAAGAGTTGATACTAGTGTTTAAATTACAAGAAGAAAAACTAGGAAATTTCCAATAGACTTAGGTTTATACCTAGGGTCCTCGCTAAGTTCTTAGCTATTTGTCTTGGTTATAGATGAAATAACTAAGGAAATTCAAGGATAAATATTCTAGTGTATGTTATTTGTTGATGACATAGTTTTAGTTAATGAAAGTAAGTCAATTATTAGTTGTAAATTAGAATTATGGAGAAATATTTAGAGTCCAAATGTTTTAAATTAAGTATTTTGAAATTTGAATATATGTAATGTAGATTCATTGAAAATAGGAATAATGATGAAGGTATATATTTAGATTTCCATGAAATTCGTAAAAGTGGGACTTTTACATATGTGGTATCTATAATATATAATAAGGATAGAATTATGGAAGATTTTATTCATAAAATTAAAGTAAGATGAATGAAGTAAAGAAATGTTAACAAAGTGTTATGTAATAAGAGGATACCCTTGAAACTAAAAAGAAAATTCTATAAAATTGCTATTCACCTAGCTATATAGACTTGGAATGCTGGGTTGTAAAGCATTATTATATGGAAATAGTTAGTATTGTTGAAATGTGTATGTTTAGATGGTTGAGTGGTAATACTACAAGGGGTAAGTTACAAAATGATTTTATCAAGAATAAAGTAGAAGTTTTAGTAATTAAAAGATGACATGAGTTGAAATCAGCTTAGATGATTTGATCATATCATCATGATATTAAAAAATACATTAATTAAAAGAACAAAATTAATTAGTACAGAATAAACTAAAAGAAGTGAAAGGACTACAAGTATTTGATTAGGAATAATGAGAAAATATTTAAATTTATTTAATTTAATCAAATATTTAACCATAAACAAAAACATAGAAGTAAAAGATTCATATAAACTACTCCATGTAGTGGGATTCTAGTTTGGATTGTTGTTGTTTGTTGTAAAGTATTTTATGTTATCAAATGTCTAAATTCTACTTTCCATTGAATTCTCGAACATGTGCAAATACTTAGATTTCACTTTGCATTAAATTTTTAGACAAATACAAATATCAAAAAATTGGGTCAATAGGCAACTTCTTTTCTATACTTTTTGATTCGCTCAGATTTCCATTGACTCCTTTGAATTTCTCAATCTACTTTCCTTTAAATTTTTAGTGCACGCATGGCCCTTCGATCTATTTTCCAACAAATCATGCAAAATTTTGAAATTATGTTACTGATTTTTAGAAACTTTATTGATAATAAATTCATTTAACTTCATTATGAGTTAATCACTCATTTTATGTCTGTGGCTCTATGCTAAAGAATGTAAATACCTTTAGGATCTCCCATAGATGAAAGTAATCATGAGGATTGGTTGTTGAATGACAGAAAAAATAGAGTGCCAGTACAACCAGAGATGAATGAGTTGTGGTGTTTGAAGATCAAAACAACACAATGGGTGATTATAGTAATGTCTCAGTGGAGCTGAGGAAGGTTATTGAGGGTGGTTATAGGCATGTCCTAGAGGGGTTTGGCTGTAGATAGAGTTGTTGAAAGGAGCCAAAAAAACTTGAAAAAACAGAGAGACGAATGATTTAAGAAGTTTCTCTTTAAAAAAGGACTTACGGAAGTCAACAACATGCACAATCTATCCTTTTTGTTGGTGATGATATAGTCTATTCTCTTGACTATACTAATCCTCAAGTAGAGAGGAGTATGTAGTTGCAATCAGATGATCTAAGAGAGATGGCAACATAAACAGTGTCAAATATTTAGAAGTGAGAGCAAATAAGTGGAAGTGACAATTGATAGGATAGAGGATGTTTAACACAAATAACAAAAGATAGGACAATACAGTGTGGAAATTAGTGCTTTCTAGAGGCAAAAATAGAAGACATAGAAGGGAATGCAGGAAAATATTAAGGAAAAAATTTAAAAGTTGTGGCCATCAAATATTGTAAGGGCCCAAGTTTATATCATATGCTCCTTGACTCATTGTTGCAGCAAACTAGAAAAAAGGTGTTAGGGTGTTAACCCATAATGAGTTAATGGGTAAATATCTAAAGGATAAAAAGGAAGAAGCTAGATCAATACATCAATGAATTAAGAAGGTGCAATATTACAATCATGCATGGTGTATGAACAAGCATGGCCATAAATTAACTTATCAAAGTTATTAATTATGGTGATGGCCATAGTATTTTCTTAAGGTCTATTAACCAAGTCTACAACTAGTGATACAAAGGTAGATGACTAAACAATGGATTCCACTATACTTACCAACTTCAGCCTACTTATTAATCTCCCTATTAGTCTACATATCAACCAACTTACTAGGAATTCTATCTACCTATTCTCTTAATTCAACAATATCAACTTGTGGATTTTCTTATACATTTGCTATAAAATCAATATCACAGGTACATTATTATATAACATACTATATCCATATATTGTAGCAACTAGCAAGATTATATGTTTTTAAAAGAAAGGAAAATACAAGTAGATGTTTTTAGACAATACTTCACTTAATACCAACATTAACAAGGTGATTTTTAACAGCAAGACATTTTACCTATTATAAGGTTGTACCATAAGGTTGGGTTTAGATCTGTCATGATTTATGTATCACTTGTTATTTAACCCATATCCTGTACTTTGACTTATTAGCATAGTTGAGATTAGGGAAAGAAGAATCACTAGGGTTTTCCATTACTTAGAGAGTATAAATACAAGATAGAGTAAGTGGATCCTAAGATGGATCTTATTACCTAATTATATATGTAGAAATACAATCCTAAAAGTCCTTGGACAATTAGGATGAGGGTCCTTAAATAATATAATCCAAGTCCACTACATCTTTATACAATGTGAGACTATATATTCTAACACTCTTCTACACTTGTGGCGAGCTCTCAAGTTGACAAGTGTTTTCCTTACAATGTCTTGGTGAGGTGTTTAAACTGGAGCGACTTATGAGGCATGTGTCGTGAAATTGCTCCTTATACTATATAAAAATACACTTTTAAAAGTCTTTGGATAATTGAGAGAATGGTCTTTCCATGATATAATCCAAGTCTACCATATCTTTACACAATGTGAGACTATGCATTCTAATAATATAAGACATAACACTCAAACACTTCTCCTCAAGCTGGAGAGTATAAATTAATCATCCCCAAAGCCTTAGTGAAGATATTTGCTTGTTGTTGAGTGAATATGGTATAAGGGGTACAAATGGTACCGACAAGACAGTTCATGAACATAGTGACGATCTATCTTTATGTGCTTGGTATGCTTGTGAAAAGTGTCATTATTAGTAAGGGAGCTAATTTTCTAGTGGCACTGCTAGAATTGCTTTCATGACAAGACAGTTCATGAACTGACAAGAGTCATTTTTTCATATATATACAGTAGAGAAAGACCAATGAAAGATTCAAAGGACAATAAATGAGAGATTCAAGGGGGCAGTGTAAGTTACGAGAATCTCAACAGAAACATTTACGACTTCTTAGCTAATAGAGGTGGAGGGGAAGAAGTCATTACTAGGGTCATTGAACATAGTGCTTTGTGAGTGCAAACTTAAGAACACTAGTTGGGCGGTAGAGATTGTGGTGTATACGAAGGATATCAAGATCATGCTGGTTAGATGAATTATTAAAAAAATTAAATAATTTAGATTTAATGTAAACCATTGAATTAGGACACCACTATAAAAACAATTCTAGTGGTACCACTAGAGAACATTTTCCCTATTAGTAATATAATTAGTTGCTTGGTTGTCACAGTACATGTTTATGGGCAAAGAAACCTTCATCGTAAGCTCGAATAAAAGTGACCTCATTCATACCATTTGATTAGTAGTTTGAGACATTGATCTGTCTTCTACTTTAACACTGGACTTAGATGTCACATTTTGCTTCTTACTCTTCCAGGTGATTAAATTACCTTTAACATAGGTGTAGTAGCCTGAAGTTAGATTTCCTATCGACTTTATCACTTGCATATCCATAGTCTGACTAGGTAACTACATAAGAATGCCCATGTTTTGAGTATATCAAGCATTTCCTTGGATTTTACTTGATATAGACAAGAATTATCGTTATACCAAGCTAATGAACTTCTTGCGATGCTTGCATAAATTGACTTAAGACCCACAACATATAAGATATCTAGTCTAGTCATAGTAAGATTAGTTTGCCAATGAGTTGCTGATTTTTTTTTTTTTTGTGCCGATATTTGCCAATACCCTAAAGAGGTGTAGAAGACTCATCCCAGAATGAAGGATCTTGCTCAATGGGGGTAGGTTTTGGTTTGCACCCTAATTATCTAGTCTCCTTTAATATATCAAAAATGTACTTTATCTAGGACAACACCATGTTACTTTTTAAATGTGCAATCTCAATGCCTAGAAAGTACCATGGCTTGCCTAAGTCCTTTATAGAAAAGTGTTTCACAAGATGTTGCTTCGTTTGTTGAATGCATTCGTTGTTGTCAATTGTTAATAAAATGTCATCTACATACATAGCTAATATGATGCATCGGCTAGAGCTTTTCTTGATAAGGATAGAATGATCAATCGTAAACCGCTTGAACCCACATGAGGTAATGATAGTGCTAAACTTAATGAACCATACTTGTGGGCTCTTCTTGAGTCCATAGATGGCTTTGCGTAGAAGGTAGACCTGTGTCTCCCTTTGAGCAATAAAGCTAGGCAATTGCTTTATAAAGACTTATTCATTAAGATTACCATATAAGAACACATTGATGACATCAAGTTGAGTAAGATACCACCCATTATTGACTAAAAAGGAGAGAAGGATACAAATAGAATTCAATTGAGCCACTAGAGCAAAAGTTGCTTCATAATACACACCATATGTCTGAGTAAAGCCACAAGCCACTAGGTGGGCTTTGTAGCAAGCAACACTTTCATTTGGATTATGCTTGATATATTGTAAGTTTCAAAGGCATAGATGTATTATTGATTACTTTAACTTGTGCTAAGTTTTTCTATTGAAATTTGTGATTTTGAGTATCTTTTATGGATTTTCACGTCTTTCACAAAATTCTAATGGTATTTCTACCAAAGTCTCATAGATTGAAAAAAGTAACAAATCACCTTTGTTGGGGAAGTATAGTGTGTTATTCTTCTCTGGGACTTATTCTGAGCATTACCATGTCTGAAATTATTCCGTGTTGGCTATTTTTTTTTTGTGTAGCTAGAATTTCTGATACTGCTCCCATTTTATTCTCAGCGTGGGGCAGTTTTTCCAGCGTCATTTTGGAAAAGAGGTAATTGCTTCTTCTCAATTTTTCTACAAAGATGTCAATGTTTCATGCAATATGATTTCATGCTATAATGGTGTTCTTGGCAACATTACATGGAGCATCAAGTTTGATATTCCGTGTTACTTTTGGATGATTTCTTTTGTTTCTTTGCTGTTATATTAGGTTGTTGATTTTATCATTGATCCTGTTGTGGCTGGAACTAGCGCTGGAGATCCAGAATCACTTTCAGTTAGTGTTCTTCCTTACAGATTGTTATGAATACATTCTTAACTAATTTTGCCATTGTTTACAATAAATTTCATATCTAAATTATAAGCTTAGTTAAGCCAGTGTACTCCTTTTTTAAAGATATGTTTGAAACTTTTGAAGCTTTGCTAGGTATGAAAAGGATTCATGTAGTCAATTTCATGTAGTAGGATTATGACTCAAATTATTTTTATCATTTGAAACTATTCCTGGAGAATCATTATGTACTTGGTTTCATGAACAGATGCGTCATGCTTTCCCTGAGATATGGAATCTAGAGAAGAAGTAAGCTTTATATTAACCTATTCGAGCTTTATTCATGTTCTGTCATAGTTGATTTTTCTTCTTGTTTACTAAATTATGATTTCTGCTAGTCAAATTACTCCATCCTTGGTCCACTTGGCTTTTCATACATGATGAGCCTGTTCACATTCAAAGGACCTAATTTAGAGGAGTGTAACTTGGTTTTCATATCTTTATACATATTTAGACCTAATGTTTGTCTAATCGCACATCTGACACACTTCTTAGCCTAATTAAGTTGCTGGGGTTTTTCACTTGCTATTTATACTTGAGTTAACCACCTTTTTTATTATTTTGCAATTGTATGGGATTATGGTCTTTTTTTCTTTTTCTCATGCCCTTTTCTTCCAGTTTTGGTTTTTCTGACATTTATAAAAGAATTCCAAATTATTAGAAAAATCATCAGCTGGATTTAAGAAATATAAAGTCTTGCAATTTCTTAAAATTTGATGAATTACAGATATCATAAATTTGTGCCTGTGTTATGGGAATAGTTTAGAACGAATTTGTTAGAGTCAAAATGAAAAATATAAGTGTGTTAAGTGTATGAGCTAAATCCAAGCATTACCCTTTTTGATTCAGCTGGATTTTTGAGGCTTGTTTATATTTTTACATATGCTATTTGATGAAATTGAGTTAAACAATTTCTGTTATGACTAATTATTCATATCACATTAGAACATTCATTTTCATACATATTATGCTAAAGATCTAGGCACAATTTGTTTCTATGGATTTCTTGTGCTGTTCTGTGTTTCAGTTCAGTGCATAATTGGATGATTTATTGTTCTTTATTTTGTCAGTTTTGGTTCACTAATTGTTGGTGCTATCCGGCACAAGTTCTCAAACAAAAAGAAAATTTCACAGAAAAGGAATGTTCAACGTGGTTCCTTTTCTTTCCAAGGTGGAATGCAGGTGATTCCTAGGAATAACAAAACGATTCCTCATGCATTTCCATATTTTGTGGCTTTCTTTCAAATTCTTGGCGAACCACTTCCTGCTAATTTCATCATTGCATTATTATCATTCAACATTGCTAGAGCAAGAAAAA
>JAMKPZ010004624.1:0-11516 GCA_024699675.1 Amphibolis antarctica
GCCAGCTACTTCCTCCTCTTGAACTTGGTGAAATTATGGTGTGACACCTAAAAGATCATTCGAAGTGGGAAGGAAAATTTGCTAGCTTGACGACCTAATGTGTACCCTCTCTTTCATCTGGTGATCACCCGAAAACCCATGAACTTCCATCAGCCCTACCGATGGATGGGTCGAGGTACAGAGATTGACAACCTTTTCTTCCTCTCTCTTTACCCTAGTACATTTGCTACAATTTTCTCTACTTGAGTGGATTCTTGAAGTGAAGACTTTTGGTGCCAGCTACTTCCTCCTCTTGAACTTGGTGAAATTATGGTGTGACACCTAAAAGATCATTCGAAGTGGGAAGGAAAATTTGCTAGCTTGACGACCTAATGTGTACCCTCTCTTTCATCTGGTGATCACCCGAAAACCCATGAACTTCCATCAGCCCTACCGATGGATGGGTCGAGGTACAGAGATTGACAACCTTTTCTTCCTCTCTCTTTACCCTAGTACATTTGCTACAATTTTCTCTACTTGAGTGGATTCTTGAAGTGAAGACTTTTGGTGCCAGCTACTTCCTCCTCTTGAACTTGGTGAAATTATGGTGTGACACCTAAAAGATCATTCGAAGTGGGAAGGAAAATTTGCTAGCTTGACGACCTAATGTGTACCCTCTCTTTCATCTGGTGATCACCCGAAAACCCATGAACTTCCATCGGCCCTACCGATGGATGGGTCGAGGTACAGAGAAAGGAAATGGTTGTATGGAGCGCACCGCCACACGGGGCAGATGACTCATGATACAGAGTCGCTACCTTATTTTTGTGTAGAAAATAAGGGAAACTTGATGGGGAAGGATTCATCTACCATCAAAAGGGATAAAAACTTGGAAGCATAAAATAATGGCATAAAGTAGCACAAAAATGAATGGTGCTGACGAAAATGAGAGTTGAATAAGGGACTTAAAGTACTATTGGGGAAGGTGTTAGGCACCCTCAGATAGCTCGAGTAGTCTTGACCTCTCTCTAGCTCTAGGAGGAAAAGTACTAGTTAGCCTGGCCTAAGTCGGCAATGATCCATGCCGATGGTCTCATCCTGGAGGATTCACCAAGGTATTGGGAGGGGTAGAATTACTCCTCCCGGTAAACGAATGGGAAATCGCCGGTGTGAGGATTCATTCAAGACCCGATGAGAAGAGAGAAGACATAAAAAGACAACATCTATCGCTAAGGACTGCTAGTTGAAGAGTCGAGGGTCTGTTGAGACTACCAGTTGGCCTATCGAAAACCCAGGTACGGGGAAGGATTTCACCCAACGTACCACCTCTCCTTCCAGGTGCAAGGATTCATGCACCTAGTCTCAAAAGACAAGACAGGTGGGAAACCCACAAAAAGGTAGTCATCTGAGAGCAAAGATGACCTGCCAAGACAACAGCGTAGCATTCATGACGAGGAAAATGTTTGACCATATGATGAAAATAGTTGGTAAATGTATAAAGAAGGGTGGGTTCTCACATAAAAATTAATGGAAAGAGAACCCAAAGAGAAAACAACATCGAAACAATTCTAGACTCATCCTTGGAGGATTCACCAAGCGGGAAGCAAGGGTGTAGTTACCTTTCAGAAGCCTATCCGAAGGAATGAACCCAAGAGCACCCTTCAACCTTTCACCCATGCATGGGAGAAGGTGCAGTATGATAAGAATCATGAAACTGTAAAAAGGATTACAGTGAGGGAGGAAAGGAGGCCATCCTCCCTGGCACGTGTAGTGATGCGTGACCCCAGGGAGGGGCTCCTCTCGTTGGAGGTGTTGGAGTTTACCTAAAAGGAGGGTTGGTGACTGTTGGAAGAGATCCTTCATTCCTGTTGGTGGTCCTAGGGTTTCATTCTCCGTAGGGTTCAAAAAAGCCTCATTTACATGGAAATGATGTGCCCTTATATAGGGGTCATTTCCTATACCTTTGTCGATCCGAATATAGTATCTTGAGGTGTATTTTGAATTCTACCTTGGGATTTACGCCACTTATTAGGTGCGAGGTTTAAATAGTGTTAAAATGATCCTGCAGTGCCTTGGTGCTCCTGTTAGAGCATATCATCCAGATATTAGCCGATGGTCAAGACAAATGTGTCAACCACTAGGATGAAGGAATCGGCTGTTGGGATCAAGCCTAGTTATGGGTCTAATACGTTGAGGGGTTTGATGTCTGACTAGGAGACCGTTCGACGTCTAGGTGAGCCTCTGGCATCTGGGTCAGGGGTCGGAACCTAGCCCATGGCGTAGGGTATTAATGAAATTTCCCTTTTTACTAGAGAAGAATCCACTGTTCCGTTAAAACTTCGCTAAAATTGGAGAGTTAAGCTTAACTCTACGATAAAATTGGGAAGTTAGCATAAAGCCCCATATGTGCAGATTCAAGGGGGTAGTGTGGAGACTAGCAACCAGGGACATGTACTAGCTTATAGGCCGGCTACCACCTATTCGCTTGAAATCTGGGTGTGTGAAGGATCTGGTGTAATAGCGACGTGTCCTTGTTGCAAAAGCAATTTGTCAATGAACCTTTGTTGCGGAAACAGGAGAGACAACAGAGTTCCATTGTGAGAGGACGAAGGGAACTTCCTCTCGCTTAGTGGAGAGCTGAGGAACTGGCAGTTGGGGAAGTGTATCGGCTTGCGGGTCGATTGCCGCGTGCTTACCTAGAATTTGGACTTGACTAGGTAGGGGGTTTGACAACGAGTTTTACCCTATGACTAGCTGTAACACTACGAACTTTACTTTACGTCCAGCTATAATATTACAGGCTTTACTTTATGGCCAGTCATAACATTACAGGCCTTACTCTACGGCTAGCTATAACACTATAGGCTTTACTCTGTGGCCAACCTAAATAAAAATGAAAGTGTGAAAAATGGAACTTTCGTTGAAAAACATCAAGTGCTAGCGGAAGTTCTATTCAGGAGACAGAACTACCGACTGACCAATATCGTTAGACAAGTGATAGGTTCACTGCCAGCTGACCTATAGGCCAACAACTGCGTATTTACCTAGAATCCATTGTGAGAGGACTAGGGGAATTTCCTCTCACCCAAGGAGAGCTAGGAAATTGGTAGCTGGGGACGTGTGTCGGCTTGCCAGCTAGCTGCCGTGTATTTACCTAGCATCTAGATCAGCGTTGGGTAAGGGGGTCAATAGAATGTCCCTCCCTAAGCAAGGTTGCTTGACTGTGGTGGAAGGAAACCGACGTCCTAGGGTTGAAAGACCCCCACATCTGATGGAACTTGCAAGACAACTTAAGAGTTGGTGAGGGATAGAGCCAGGTTTCAAAGAAGCATACCTAGTGAACACCTGGTCAAACTCAAAAGTGTGCATTTTATGGATATTAATTCATGTGTTTTAATGAGTTTTAGTTGCATTTTGCATTGAGTAATGATGATTACAAGGTTAACTATACTTTTGAGTATTATGCACATTCATTCACTTTAATGATGCATGAATTAAGTTTTAAGTCATAAATTATATTTGTGGTGATTACTTACTGATAAGGGAATGATTGATTGATGATTGACTTTTTAGGTTGCTGGTAAATTGATTAATTCATAGAAAAAAATTACGATTTAGGTCTAAGTTGCAGAGTCCGTGGGTTAACCCTTTAAACCATGAACTTACTCATGGGTTAACTGGGTAAACCGTGAGCTTGTGTCTTGTTTATTCTGTGTGATGAATTTCATTAATATAATAGCAATTACAATTATAATGAAGGATTAAATATGATGAATTATTTCTCTTGTAATGTGATGTGCTTCACGAAAGGTATTCTTTAATGAGCATTTGCATGGAAATTTGATGAGCAATTGCAAGGAAATTTGTATGAGAATAGAGCTAAGAATTTTAATTTAGCTAATGCTCGATCATGGAGAAGGTGGACGGAAAAGGCAAAGAAGTGGGCTTGCATGGAACAATCTTACACGTCTAGATGTGCACCACGTCCTTGCTAACTGCTAGCTAGTGAACTGCCACTCCCTCAACCTACAAAATAGTCCTGTAGCCATGAAACCAACCCCCCCCCTCCTTCTTCCTCCGAGCATCATTCATAGGACATTCTCCATCTCCTCCATCTTCCATCTTCCACCCATTCACTTATTCTGAGAGGAGATTGACGACCTCCTCTTCTCCAACCAATTCCTTGGTGTGTTTGTTGTTCTTTTCTCAACCTAAGCATATCCTTGAAGGAGAGACTCTTGGCGCCAGCTACTTCCTTCTCTATTCCTTGGTGTAATTGCAGAGTGACGCCCAAAATATCATTTGAAGGTTGAAAGGAAGGCTTGCCAGATTGATGACTTGGTGGACTGGAAGTAAAGACAAAGAGAGTTCTCAGCTTGAGCAAGTTTCAAAGGAAGAAAGTTACAATGGAGCATTAGGTGTTCTTTCCTTTTCCTTTTCCTTTTTCCTTTCCTTTATATTTTTACTCAATTTTGCAATCACCTACCTTATCAATTCTGTTACGATACTAAGAGAATGATATTATGTTTGATGTAATGTTGAATGTTGTATTTTATTTCTACAAGTTTTTCGTAATGTGTTTTGTTTCATGTTTCGTGTTGTCTGTCATGTTTTAAGATAATTAAAAAGAATAAAAATATAAGCGAACAATTCTTAGAAATTTCAGCAAATTCGAATCGTACTGTTTAAACATCTAAAACTCACTTTTATTGCATGTACCATGAGATAGTCTCTAGGTGGAGACGTTTACCCATGAGCTAGCTCACAGGTTTAGAGCATTTTTAGTGTAATATGTTTAAATGCATGTGAACTGAAGTATAGAAGGTTTAAGATGTAAAAAGAATTAAACATTTGAAAGTGAAACTCACTTGATAGAGTCTTTAAGTGCAAAATTTGAACCATTTATTAAAAAGACTATCTTTTTAATCCAAATATTCTAAATGTTGAAGAAATTAAAGTTGATGAACATTCTCTAAAAAGTACAAATATAAAAAGTGCCTAAAGAGCATCTTAGCAATTATTTGGAACAGAGCAATTGTGACATTGCTTAAAAGAAATTTAATTACTTATTCCATTAATTGAATACACCAATTTAGCTAATCACCAATCAAAATTGATCCTTGTGGACAAACTTGTACTTGCATACTAATTACATCTGAACCCGTGTACTAGCGGTAAAATTAAAATATTTCAAATACATATTATTACAAGAATTTAATCACAAGTAGTGTGTAAAATCAAAACAACTTTTTGGCACCATTGCCGGGGATCATGAATTTCTTGCAATTGGTGCTACTTTTTGCTATTTTGGTGTTAGTTAGGATTTACTATATTAAATTTTATTTCAAAGTCTTATTGCTATTCCAGAGTAGAGAAGTGTTTTTGATTTAAATTCTGAATTTCATAATGGACTCATATAACTCATATTGGGGTGATTGTAGGTTTGTTCCAAGGACTAGTTATGGGGATTCTAATTATTCTAATTACGTTAGAGGAGATTATTCACCCATGGAATTTAATGACTACCCTTCACAACATGATTTAGAAGGACTTAATGTTAATTCTCAAGATAATTATAATTGGAATGACAATTCTAATTTATGGGAATGTAATGATAATTTAGGAATGCAAAGTCATTATTCAAAATATAATTACATGAATGAAAATCTAAATTGTCAGTTAAACATATCGTTATAGATACAACAATTAATAGATAAAATAGATGAATCAATACAAAATATTGAGGATAGTAATAGATTGAATGAATTTGAAAATGATAATTATTTAAACTAGTCAATCTTAAAAGAGGATCAGAATGTTCAAGAAATTAATATAGGTTTAACAAATCTTAATGATGATTTGTCAATGAATGCTAGAATTAATCAAAACTATTTTAATGGAAGAATATCATTGGAAATTGAATAACTTTTAAATAGAGTTAATGAATCAATACAACAAACAGAAGACAATAAGTTATTTAATGAGTATGAAAACAATAATGATTTAAATTGGTTAAATGAAAATCAAATCTATCAAGATGTGAACTCATTAGGAGATATGTTATTTACAGATGAGAATATGCAACCATTTGAGATAACTAAAGAGAATCAGTATTGTAATTCAATTGCATTTAATCATATGGAAAATTAGATGAAATTCAAAGATCAATAGATTTGTTTATAACGAATTCATCTAATTCTAATCTATCTAAACTAGATAATGTTTCAAAAGAACCAAAGGATGTAAGTATTATGTTAAGATTTGCTATAACTTATGAAGGTCCTAAAAAGGATGATAAAGAAGAATGAATTAATGATAATCTTACAAACAAAGAGGGAATTAATGTATAATTTAATCTAGAAAACAAACTTGATGTTGAACTAGAGGACAATACAGAAATCAAAAAATGTAGACTCGACTCCATTCCCATTTCTCAATGTCTTGCACTCTCTAGATTTCAAATTTCATATCATCATCCCACCATCTAATTAAACTTAAAGATTCAGACTCTCCATTAGTTCCCCCAAAATATAGCCAATTCAACTAAATCATAGAATGAACTTGATAGTGCACCCATAGGGTATGGGACAGGTAGGAGCTTCATTGATTTATTTTCAATATTGATGACAATGACAGTAATTTCATTAATAAATGTAGGGGTACAGCTGGTTATCAAGTAAATAATTCCATTGATAATCACATGGTTTTTGTTGTTCATTGGTCTTCCTCCAAAATAAACTCTTCTGACAGACTACCATTGATGTTTGTCAAAATGATAAACTAACAAGTATAGCCAACCAGTCCACATTCAAGGTTCTTCCCAACAAAATAATTTGTGCATTATCCTCTTATTAGTACCCTTAAATGACAAGACTGCACCTGAATCAAGCAACACAAGCTTGTCTCTATTAGGGTTTGGGAGTACTAATTCTATATTTGTAGCAGGGTTCTTAATCCCAATATCAAATCTGCTAGAAAATGGTTCTCTATAATATCTGTAAATAATTAGTCTACCATTACAACCTAAAATATTTTCAATTCCCTCCAGTGATGTAGGTTGTATTCCTGACTCAGAATCAATTCCATGATACAAATATCTTCTTGAACGTACATCATACCAAATCACTCCATTGATTGTATTTCTCATTTGCATGCTTGATGGGAACAAAAGTAATGTTCTGAAATGAATGCTCTGACACTCTTGCTCACACAACTTAGTTTGCATATTTTTCTCATTGGCAAATAGCTTAAAATCTCGCGCAAGATGTCTATAGGAATCTCCATCGCTCACTAAAATTCATTAAACCCAAACAGTACATTGAATCAGCAATAAAACTCAACTCAATACATCTAATAATCATGAAATAAATGCACAATGTACGAGCATTAAAATGATTGGAAATGATTGCACAATAAAAATTTCTAAAAATACTGTCTACTGTAGTTTACCCTCGGACTTAGTTCAAGGGTAATGGTGTTTACCCTCGGACTACCTTGTGGGTAAACATGAAAAATGTTAATTAATTACAGATCTTGCCATTCAACCGTCCAATTACCTGATTAATCTTATAAAAATCATTAAGGCCCTATCGTGCATTAACCCTTTTTCTCACAACCTACGTTCACAGTACTCTCCTCCTCCCATGATACATCACGGCTTCCACCTCCACTACTCCTCCCTCTGCTCCAGCATCAAAGTACAAGTGGATAAAGATGTTGAACTTCAGGAAGTTCAGAATGAATGTGGAAATGTAGCATAATGAAGGGCAGCGCAAGCTTAAAGCTGCAATCAGAGAACAGGAATTGAAAATGGTAAGAGAGGATATCGTTGACTATTTGAAACATAGTAGGGAGGCTAGTATTATAATGCCAACCTTTCTAAAGGAAAAGATAGCCTCTCATATTGAGAGAGAGGTAGGGTAGGAGCAGTTAGCTCGCCCTAATAATCGTTTGGCTCATGATTTGATGAGACAAAAATGTGTTTTTTGGTTTCATAGAGAAATATTTTGCTTAGCCACCAATGGGTCTATTAAGATTAGAACTAGGACTTATTTTTGCACCCCGTGGCAAACAATAACAGCTTAGAGGACCCTATCAATTGAGGATTGGATGAGGTTATTGAAATTCGATTAGTTTGAATTAACCTCATCTGGGTGGCATAAGGGCAGTTTAAAAAGAGACTATACTAAGGAGAAGATATTGGATGACTTGAAGTACCAGTTGCAACACTTCAAGACCAAAGTGGAAAGAGAATTTGTCACTCTCCCTACAGTAGTTGCACCGACCATTAGTGATTACACTCAGCAGGCTTGGCAAGATGAGTGTACAATAAGGCCTAAAAAGATTGTGGATCAACAGATTGTCTTAACCAAGGCTGAATTGTGGTTTATGAAGGCTGTTTACTCCATCATCCAAGACTTAAACAGAACTGTAGTGGTCACAGATAATGTATTTGCATGCCTCCTTGAAGATAGAGATGAGAGGGAGCAATATGAGTTCTACATGTTGACCTACCTCTCTTTAGGAGAAAGCCAAGAAGTGGTTGAGATTGCCTCTCAATGTGCCTTATATGAGTGGAGGTAGCACACTGTAGAGCAGGCTGCCCATGTTGCTGAAATGGTAGAAGTTGAGGCCCTCCAGTAGGCAGTTGAAGTCAAAGTGAAAGAGAAGTCTTGGGAGGCTGATTTCAGAGCATATAGTGATATGATGGTAGGTCCATCCGAGCCACAAGAGGTTGAGAAGGTAGTTGAAACACCTCCACTTCATGTGAGCAGTGAAGATTGGACAAAAATAGACTCTGAAGATGAAGAGGAAGAAGAAGAAGAACAGGAACAACAACAACAACAAGAAGTCATTCCAAGTGTTGGATAGGAGGAAGGGCAAAATGGAAGTAGTGATGATGAACTCACCTTGGGGAGTTCATTCATCAATACATAATAGCCAACCCTTCTCCCAGAGAATCACTGTTTCACCTCGACACTACACCTTGTAATTCTTTTCTTATATAAATTGTGTGTGAGAAATATTTTAATTCACCACAAGTGCACGGGTTCAAATGTAATTAGTGTGCAAGTACGAGTTTGTCCGCAGGGATTAGCTTTTGCTTGGTGTTTAGCTGAATTGGTGACTTCAATTAAGTGAAACAATTGATTAAATATCTTATAAGCAATGTCATAGTTCCTTGTTCCAATTAATCGCTAGGATGGTCTTTAAATACTGATTGTGTTACACTTTCTAGAGGATTTTACTTCCGAATATTTAATTCTTCTTAAGCTTTAACATTATACCCTTCAGTTTGCATAAAATTTAACGTTCTGCATAGAAGAAGCACTCCCTCGAGGTAGCTCGTGGGTAAACGTATCTACCCTCGAACTTACACGTGGGTAGTGCGATAATTATGAGTTTCAAATATAGAAATAGCACGATTCAAATTGGCTGAAACTTCTAAGAGTTGAATGATTATATTTTTGGTATTTTTATATATTTCAAAACACAACACACGATACAATGCAAGAAACACAGTACAACACAAATAACTTGTAAAAGTAAGAATGCAACATTCAACATTATAGCAAATATAAAAACATATTCTAATTACCGTAACTAAGTTGATAAAGTGTGTAATTGTAGATTTGAGTATAGTTGTAAAAATGTAAAGTAAAATAAAGAAAATAAAAATGGAAAGAACACCTAATGCTTCACTATAATTCCTCCCTTTGAAACTTGGTGAGGCTGGGAACTTCTCTTTGTCTTTACTTCCGGTCCACCAGGTCGTCAATCTGGTAGGCCTTCCTTTTGACCTTGCAGTGAGATTTTGGGGCATCAATTCGCAATTACGCCAAGGAACAGAGGAGGAAGCAGCTGACACCGAGAGTCTCTCCTTCAAGGATATGCTCAGGTTGAGAAAAGAATAGCAAATACACTACGCAAATGGTTGGAGAAGAGGAGGTCATCAATCTCCTCTTGGAAGAGATGAGTGGGTGGAGGATGGAAGATGGAAAATGCTTTGTAAATGGTGGATGAAGGAAGAAGAGGGGGGGGTTTAGTTTCAAGGCTACAAGATTGTTTTATAGATTAGAGGATTGGCAGTTCATGAGCTGGCAGTTAACAAGGGCATGGTGCATATCCAGACATGTGAGATCATCCCATGCAATCCATTACTTTAGCCTATCCGTCCACGTTCTCCATGGACAAGCTGTAGTTGAATTAATATTTAATTTTGCTCTGTTATGCAATTCCTATAGTTACTTATTGAATTACCCTGTAAATACTTAAAAAATACCTTTTGTGAAATGCATCATATTACAAGAGACAAAATTCAAAATATTTAGATCTTAACTATAATTGCAATTGCTTTAATGTTAATGAAATTCATTGCATAGAATGAACAAGGTACAGGTCCGAGGGTAAACCAGTTTACCCTAGCATAAGTTCGTGGGTAAACCCTTACGCTTGCAGAATGGTCTGAGGGTAAATAGGATAACCCACGAATAAGACCGTGGATAAATAGTTTAAGCCTCGGACTTCCATTTAAGCATAAATCACGAGTTTTTTCTTTGTATATTAATCATTCTATTAGCAACCTAAAGAGTCAAATGTCAATCATTCATTCCTTTCTTAATAAGTAATAAACATAAACATAATTAATGACTCAAAACGTAATTCATGCATCATTAAAGTGAATAATCATGCATACTACTCAAAAGTATAGTTAACCTTGTAATCATCATAATTCAATGCAGAATGCAAATAAAACTCATTAAAATACATGAATTAATATCAATAAAATGCACACTTTTGAGTCTGAACAAATCCCCCATACTTAAGTTTTGCTAGTCCCTTAGCAAAATACTAAAATGAAACCATAAAAGTTATGAAGGTAATAAAGACTACTAAATAAAACTAACTAAAACTATATTAGGCCACTTTCATAGGGAACATGACTACACTTAGCAGGTGCAATAAGCCTTTACACCCCTAGGTTAGCTGCAAGTGTTGACTACCACTTGCCTCTCTGTCGAGTCAGGCTCCACACCACAAACCCCAACAATCATGGAGGTGAATTTGAAAATTCTGATTTTCAAAACTTTTGTGATGAAATGGGAATTGGACATGAATTCTCCTACTCTAGAACTCCTCAAACAAAATGGAGTAGTTGAGAGAAAGAATAGGAGTATCCAGGATATGGCAAGAACACTACTAAATGAAAGTAATCTTCCTAAATATTTATGGGTAGAAGCTGTAACCACATCTTGCTATATAATTAACAGAGTTCATATTAGACCAATTTTAAAGAAAACTGCATTTGAATTATGGTATGATAGAACTCCTAAAATTTCCTATTTTAAAATATTTGGATCAAAATGTTATGTATTAAATACAACTGATCATAGAGATAAATTTAATAAGAAAACTCAAGATGTAAAATTTGTAGGGTATTCAATCACTAGGAAAGCATATAGAGTATACATTGAACAAGATAAGAAAGGTATTGAATCAATACATGTCACATTTGATGAATTTCTAGATGCAAAAAT
>JAMKPZ010004625.1:0-16550 GCA_024699675.1 Amphibolis antarctica
AATGTCAATGTTAAAACTCATCGATCACAAAAACACAAGATTAAATAAAAAATCTTAAATTAAAAATGCAATCAAATGTCAAACCTAAAGAAAAATAACTTAAAAAACTATTATAGCAAATTTAGATGTATCAAATTTAAAACTGTTATGGTAATTATTATTGTACTACAATTACAAATTATATAAGAACTTTATTATATTAATAGATTCACAAAAATTTAATTTAATTTTGTACCCCTTTTATCAGATATTAATATATTTTTCTAAAATTCTATCGACATTTTCTATCTGACATTAACACTAACAGACCTTAAAGCCTTCCACGAAGGAAGTGATTAGATGGCATTAACAAGACTAGTCACCATCCCTAACCAAAAAGTTAGACACTGAAGGCAGCCAGCCCGCTTCTTTCCGAGCGGGAGGTGAAGGGTCCTTATCCTTGAAAGGAAAGCGATGCTCAAATCAGTGTGCAACAGAGATTGTGGTGGACACCTTTTTCCATGCCCCAACAGGTGGATGCGTGCGTCGTAAGAGAGAGAAAAACAAAACAAAATAAAATAAAATAAATAAAATTGTGGTGAGAGAGAGAGAGAGAGAGAGAGAGAGAGAGAGAGAGATGGATGACGATGACATCAAGATGTTAATGAGTGCATTCTTTCTTTCTTATCTTTTCGATTATGTATCGTTGTTTGTACCTAAGAATTTAAGGCATCGTTCACGTAACTTTATTTTTAATTTTTAAAAGTATTTCATGATGTTTATATTTTTTAATTTATTTTTTTTATCATTAAAATGTTTTTTTTTTAAAAAAAATATTCATATAAAATTTTTTTTTTACTCTTGAAGTGTGAAAATAAGATTGATGAATGATCCGTAAATTAACATCATTCAACGATCATCATTATCACAATCGTCAGCAAAAAGAAAAAAAGATCACCTTAGCTTATCGCGTATGTGAGGTGGATTAAGGGCCTCTTGACCGTTTACGCTACTATTTTATATCTAAATTTAAAATGAAACTTGAATGTATTGAACAGAATATTGTTTTTCTGGTCTAAAATTCAACGAACCTAAATAATTGTATGTTTCAAAATTAATATTCCAGAATACTTGTATTGAATTCGCATATTCATGATACTTAAAAAATTGACTAGAATTCATTATATTTATTATTTTATTTATAAATTACTATTTTATTGTTATAGTTTTATTTATTTTTGTAATTATATTTTTTAATGTAAAATAGCCATTTAGTTTCTAAAGGGTAGATCTTACTTTTGGGTCATGTTTCTAGAAGAAGTCATCAAAATTGTTCAAACAATCTTTGTTGGTTGTATCCTCATTGTTCTCCACAAAACTGCTACAAATGACATAGTGGAGGTGACTATCGTTGCACTTCAATGTCTAGTTCAAGATGGTTGAACTTGAAACCTTGACAATGCTATCTAATCCTATAGTAACTATTGATACCCTATTTTTACACATGTTACATGCACGGTACTTTATTTTTACACTTTAGTATATTTCAATACAATTTCACATGCATGCATCAGACTTTGCTAGATTTTGAGCTAACAAATATTCCTATCCAAGAGGGTGGATGTTCCGTTGGTTTATTTAAGTTAAAATTTATAACTACGAATAAACAGATATTTTGGCCCAAGCGGGCAGACATTCCATTGGTTTATTTCTTTAAGATAATTTTATGACTTTACATCAACTAGATGTGTCAATTGGGTCGGGCCAAACCATGCTGGCACAATCTTTAAAGTGCAGATTGCGCACTAGAGGGGGTGAATAGCATTTTAAAAATCGAATCCTAAGTTTGTTCCGAAGCATTTAAAATAAAATAGTGTTTTAAAATAAAGAACACCAAGATTTTTAAGGTGGTTCACGAAAAGGCTACGTCCACCCTCAAGCTATCTAAGCTTGAGCCTAAATCTAGTGTTTACAACCAGTACAAGGGTTTAAGGTTGCACCCCTCAACCAACACCTAAGGATTTTAGGTCGAATCCTTCAACGTATTGGGATTTCCACTAGATCACTCTTGGAACCCCCTTCTACAATCGCTTGTGCACTTGTCCTCTTTGATGTAGTGGGATGGAGAAAGAGAAAGGAACAACATGCACAACACAGGTTTTACGTGGTTCGACAACCTTGCCTACTCTACGGAACGATGGTGGGACTCCCGTTGCTTCAGCTCACAAGCTTTCGATGTGTATAAGCGCCAACTTACAAGTCTGTGGTAGCTCTCTCCTCTCACACACACATAGCTCACTCTCATTGATGGGCATTGTTTCTCACTCCTCATGTACGTAGCCACCGCTCTTTCTCACCAAGCCATCGATTCTCATTCAAGGGTTACAACATGCTCTATTTATAGAGCAACACATCAAACCCTAAAAGGACACGCAATCCTAGTCGTTGATCTAGATCCATCATCAATAGATTTGACGTGGTTGCCCTTAAATTTGGTGGCTGACTAGATCCTTCGGCAACTGCCCAGATGCCATCAACGATCGATCCTCCTACCACTCCTTGCCACTGCCAGTCTGCGTTCATCGTTTGCTAGCCCATCTAGTTCACCACCCAATTGTCGATCTCCTAGCTGGTTGCCGGACATCTGGCCAGACTTGCAGTCGCTCCATTCCTCTATCAATGACTAGTCGTAATACTACCACTAGTCTATGGCCCGTCGTAACTTTACAGTCTTGAGTTTATGGCTCGCCATAACACTACAGACTATAGTTTATGGCTCACCATAACACTACGAACTTCATGTCCATGCTCGTCCTACACGAGCCACGTTTGATTCCCTCACTTTGTTATCGATCTCCAACTGGTTGCCGATCCTCTTACCGAATGTCTAGCTAGACCTCTACCTAGACCTCCATGGCCTCTTCTAGTCCTCAGCACTCCAGTTAGCTGCAAGTGCTAGCTACCACCTCTCATCAGCTAGTTGCCACCTGCCATCCTTGGTTGCCACCTGCCTCTGCCTTCAGCAAGTTAGGCTTCACGGTCTGTTTCAACCGTAACGTCCTAGCCGAATAAAGTTGTCGATAGCCACCTTGCATCGGTTGACTGCCGATTGCTTCCACTAGCTACTACCTGCCTCTCCATCAAGTCAGGCTCCACACTACAAACCCAACACAACCAACCCAAGTGTTTATGGTAGAACACTTCAACCAACCCAACCTTGAGTTTTTAGGTGAAAACTCAACAAACCAACAAAAGAAAAAGAACCAATCCACAAAGCAAATTTGTGCAAGGTGTGAGTGTTTTTAGTGAGAAGGGGAAAGAAGCTTGAGCATGAATGAAAACACTTGTCAAAATCTCAATTTTTGTTGATCAATGAGTGCAATTCTATTGTTCAATGAAAGCTCTAGTGTGCAAGAGATCGTATGTGTAAAGATTGAGTAAGTTTGATCTCTAATCTCAAGGTTATTTATAGTTTAGGCAAGCTTAATAGTCATTAATGGCTACTTTGACCGAGTCAAACCTCTCCAATGGCTATTTTTCCCAAATCAGATATTAATTTTGAATAACGAATTGTATTTCAAAATTTACTGTAACAAATTTGGAATAACATTTTTCTGAAATGGTTATCCAAATTTTACTAGGGAGGAATTTCTAGGATAAAATCAATCACAGAGAAATTCAAATAATCATTCGGATATCTAAATCATATTTCAAATATTTTAGTCATAATATTTTGTGTGATTTTTCTAAGTATGAATACTGTGGATAACTATACGGTGGTCCATGGCCTTATGGTCATAACTTAACGACTGGCCGTTAGGCTACAACCTTAACTTTACGGTTGGCTGTTAAGCTCTAGGATAATTTAATTTCATGGTAGAACTTCCATTTTTTAAGGCATGGTTTTGGCAGAACTTTCGTTTGCTAGAGGTAGACTTGTACAGAACTTTCATTTTTATTCTAAAATGAATAAGTACAGACAAATTTAGATAATCATTCAAATATCTGAATGATGTTTTGTTTTGTTCTGTCTGGGTGGTAGCCTTAATTCTAACTTGCCAAGATCGTTATAAAAAATTTTGAATTCGTTATACCATTTTTGTTTTGTTTATAGGAGAGTAGATGTGCTCTAAGAATATCAAGTGTGTGACTTAAACTAGTGTGCAAACCTTTTGTGGGAAAATTTTCCATGTGACTTTTCTTGATCTTGTCATGTTTTCATGCCTCATGATTTGCATCCTTCATAGCTTCAATAGCTTTTTGCAATTCTTCAAGCCATCAATCTTCAACCTATTACTTCCTCGTATCTTCAAGTCATGGCTTCATTTCTTCATTTACAACACATACATCTCAGGTGTAGGATCGATTTAGTAGGGTTTAGGATCACAAGAAGGGGGGTGAATTGTGTCTTTAGAAAAATTAATCTCTAACGAATAAATAAGAACACAATCACACAAAATATTCAAGAAAATCTTAATTTTATTTACTGAGATTCTTTACAACATTTAAGTACAACTCCCTCCTTGTAGATTCAAGTAAAACTATTTAATTCACTTAAGAAGAGTATGAGGAATCGATTTTGCTTCAAAAATAATGCAAGTATTCCACTAAGTTAAAATACGATATCCCTCTTTACAAATTCTAACTATTATAGCACAACTTTTACTCGATCAATAATTTTGAATTTTCACTTTTGATCTTCAACCTCGAACTAACTTCAACTTTGAAGCTTTGAACCTTTGAAACCTTCTTCGAGTAGATCCTTATCTTGATCTTCAAACTTGAACTTAAGTTGGATCTGTGTCTCTAAAAAAATGCAACTCCTTCTTGATTCAATGCATGAATGATTAATCGAGTTTTCAAGTGTATTTATAGAGAAAAATACACTTCTTCCATCTCTTCCATTATATTCACGAAAACTCTTGAATGCGTCATTGAAATATTCAATAACTTCCTGTTTCATCTCACATTCATCTTGATCATGCCCTATATTCTCAAATTTTTTAGTTATTATTCTGGAACATCAATGATCCAACCATTCTACTTTAAAATCTTCAAAGTCCATGATCTTAACCACGTTTCACCTGTAAAAGCTCAACTATGTCCCTACATGATCGCTTACGAATGATTTAAATATAAAATGTTAAATTATTCAACTAGAATTATCACTTAAGTAGTTTTAGGTTTTTAACATTAACTTCCAAAAATATTTGGACGTTTAGTGTTAAAATGCCTATTACTGTGCACACCATGTGCATATTAAAACTCATGCACCAAACTTAAGAAATGATGTGCCTATGTTAAAACATCGAACACTATTCATCAATTTCCCAACTTTTTTGGACTTTTAACATTAAAACATCGATTCTCACATCATGTGTTAGCTTAAATTTGCACATGACATCAAATGTTGATTTTATAAAGTTTTAACCTTATCTAATACATCTAAATCAATTGTACCCCTTCGAATTTCAAACTTAAGTGTTTTTAAAATTAATACACTTAATCCACTAACTTAAACATGTAACCTAAATCAAAAATACAAGTGTTAAATAATTAAGCAATAATCACCATAACTTTTCCAGAATAATTTTAGTAATAATTAAATACTAAAAATATTTATCATCAAATATTCATTAAACATTAAACAAATATTCATCATCAAAACATAATACTCAACAATATCCCCCTTTTTGATGATGACAAAATTGAATAAATTTGATGGTTTAATTATCTCCCCCTTTTTGTCATTATTCAAAAAAAAGACTGGGTTTTGGAAAATAATTAAAATATATGACGAGATTTCTAGCTATAACTGAACAGATAAATAATATAAAACATGTATAATCATACTGAATAGTTAAACAATTGTTTGTAACAAGTGATATCTATAATCAAAGCATAAAAACAAATGTTAAATAGAAACATATGTCAATACATCAACAAGCAATCAGAAAAACACAAATTGTCATTGATTTCTCCTCTGATTTTGAATAGTGTTAATTATAGTTTGTCACTTGTCAACCTATTTGTTCTCCTAATTGTGTAAAATATGTAATTTCTTCAAGAGTTAACAAATTTGGTTTTGTGGTTGATGAAGTATGTAATTGTTCCTATTCATTTGCTTGTTGTAACTGTCCATGAGAATGAAGATCTTTTGCTAATGAACTTATGTTCCAATTTAGCAAATGATTAGATGTTTTCTTCAACAGCACACCCTCATTCTTCAATTTTAATATATCATATACCAACTGAAGATTTATTTCAAATACATTGCTATCAATGTTATTGTAAAGTTTGCCATCCTCAACATGTAAGTTAGCATAAAATGTAGATATCACTTATTTGAAAATATCTAACTTGTAGTTGTTGGTATGATCTCTAACAAACCCTGAAATTGTAAGAGATCTTGAATCTCTTGTAGACCTCTAAAGTTTGCTAGTCTTTTATATATAATTTCAAAATTCAATAATTGATTGTATTTATCATAATATTCTTGATTTCTGAAAAATAAATTATCTACAGAAATACCTTCATTAGGAACTGAATGTGAAGAACCTGGCAGACCTTGTTCTTCTCCAACATTTTTAGTATGTAACACATATTCAATCAATCTTAGGTTTTCTTCATTGATGCTTCTTGTTGCTCATTAGTGTACCCTCTCTTTCATCCGGCAATCACTCGGAAGCCCATGGAGTTCCGTCGGCAGAATCGGCGGATGAACCGAGGTACAAAGAATTGAAAGGTGATTATGTGAGCGCATCGCCACGTGGGGCGAATGGCTCATTGAATGGAGTCGTCACCTTATTTTTGGGTAGAAAACAAGGAAAACCGGATGGGGAAGTGTCCTTCCACCATCAAAATGATAAAAACCGCAGAAATGATATAAAACCATGTAACACTATGCGAAACATGAGAGAACTGAATACAGGACTCAAGGTACTATTGGGGAAGGTGTTAGGCACCCCCAAATAGCCTGGGCAATCCCAGCCTCTCTTCGGCTCTAAAGTGGAAAATCACGATAGTTAGTTCGACCAAACATGGCCTCAACCTGGAAGACTTTCCAACGGATCAGGGGAGCAGCTTTGCCCCCTCTAGCAATTGGGAACCATCGGGGTGTACATACTCATACACCCGGATGGCCGGCATCGGTAGGGATGCATGCCGACAGCCTCATCTCGGTAGCCTTTCCGAGGCATTGAGAGGGCAACTTTGCTCCTCCTGGTAAAAGGGAACTGTTGGGGTGTACATGCTCATGCACTTAGACGGCCGGCATCGGCAATGATGCATGCCGACGGTGTCATCTCGGAAGCCTTTCCGGGGCATCGGGAGGGTAGCTTTGCTCCTCCCAGTAAAAGGGAACCGTTGAGGTGTACATGCTCGTGCACCCAGACGGTTGGCATCGGCAATGATGCATGCCGACGGCCTCATCTCGGAAGCCTTTCCAGGGCATCGAGAGGGTAGCTTTGCTCCTCCCGATAAAAGGGAACCATCGAGGTGTACATGCTTGTGCACTCAGACGGCCAGTGTCGACAATGATGCATGCCGACGGCGTCATCCCGGAAGCCTTTCCGAGGCATCGGGAGGGCAGCTTTTCTCCTCCTGGTAAAAGGGAACCGTCAGGGTGTACATGCTCGTGCACCCAGACGGCCGGCGTCGGCTATGATGCATGCCGACGGCCTCATCCTAGAAGCCTTTTTGGGGCATCGGGAGGGCAGCTTTGCTCCTCCCGATAAAAGGGAAACGTCGGGGTGTACATGCTCGTGCACCGAGACGGCCGGTGTAGGCAACGATGTATGCTAGCGGCCTCATCCCGAAAGCCTTTCCGAGGCATCGGGAGGGTAGCTTTGCCTCCCCTAGTAAAAGGGAACCGTTGGGGTGTACATGCTCGTGCACCCAAACGGTCGGCGTCGGCAATGATGCATGCTGACGGCCTCATCTCAAAAGCCTTTCTGGGGCGTCGGGAGGGCAGCTTTGCCTCCCCCAGTAAAAGGGAACCATCGGGGTGTACATGGGGTGTACATGCTCACGCACCCAGACGGCTGACGTCGGCAATGATGCATGCCGACGGTCGACATCGGCAATGATGCATGCCGACGGCCTCATCCCGGAAGCCTTTCCGGGGCGTCGGGAGGGCAGCTTTGCCTCTCCTGGTAAAAGGGAAGTGAGAAATAGATGAAAACGTGGATATAGACGTCGTAGGCCTCGCAACGAACTTCTGGCTGAATAGCCAGAAGTTTGGTGCGTCTACTCGTCAACCTACCGGGTATCCAGGTCTGGGACAGGATGTTCACTCGGTTTTCCGCCTCAACCTTCGGGTGTAGAGATTTCTACACTTAGTCTCGAGAGACAGGAGAGGCGAACACCTTCTGGGAGACGGCCGTCTCTAAGCGGAGACGATGAGTCTGACGATGGCCAGTCATTTCAAAGGAAAAGGACGGGGAAAAAGCTCGACAATGCATTCGTAGAACACGTAAGAAAACACGAGTTTCCATGTAAAAAAACTCGATGAAGTGGTCGCGACCGAACTAATCTCGACCGTACCAGGTGGATTCACCCGGTCAGGAGGGAGGCTGCTGGTACCTTCGAAAGTGTATTTGAAGGAATGACACCCGGGCATGTCCTCCGACCTTTCCCTTACGTGGAGAGGGTCTAGTATGGTCAGGGCTTGAGAAAACAAGGCTAAATCATACGTATGATGACAAAGGATGAGGGAACTTACCTGTAGGGAGTCAGCGGCGGCGGTCAGAAGTCCTCGCTCCGGTGCGATGAGAGGTCGTCAGGGCTTCGAGTAGTTCTCCTCCTTCAGAATCTCCAAAAAGCCGTCCAAAAGTTGTCCCTTGAAATGGAGCAGAGGGCCTCTTTATATAGGGAATCCCCTTCCTTCTTCAGGTGATCTCGGGATGGAAACTCCGCATATATCATGATTCAATCGTGCAATCCGCGTGATTGATTGATTACGAGATTTAAGTAATTAGATCTCGCTGTATCTTTCCAATTGATTCGAATTGTCTTCTTAGGTGGCTAGCCAGCAGCCACGGTGTGTTAGCCGGGTGTTGGGTGGTTGGGATTAGGGTCCGCCAAGAATATAACTGGTGATTTAGGGGAGTAGGTTGCGGCGGATAGTCGAGATTGTGCGCCGGCTAAGGCTCTAGCAACTGTGTATTTTCCCAGAAATCGGATTGGGCGTGTTGAGGAGCGTACCTACATGTCGATGGGAGGATTAGAGATCGGTTGCCAGCGTATTTTACCGGTGTGCCGGTAGTTGGCCAGCTGATTTACCTGGCCACCCAGTAGGTGCCGAACATGGGCTTTAATGCCAGCAAAGCGGGACTTTGCTAGGGAGGAGTTCGGGTGAACCAACTGCCGGGGTGATGTACCGACATGCCAGTGGATGGCTAGTTGACCATCCGATAGATCTTTAAGCGTGGGGGTCAGCAATTAGTATTCTCATTGTCAACATGCAATTCAAGAATCTCTTTTGTTTTTTGTTCAACAACATTTTTAGGAATTGGTTGCTCATTAGTATTTGCATTGTCAATATGCAACTCAAGAACCTCCTCTGTCATGTGTTCAACTGAAACATTTTCAAGAGTTGGTTGCTATTCTTCTAAAGGCTCTATCACCTCTTCAACCTATTCCTGCTCTTTAGTATGAACAGAATCATTGAAACTTTTTAAGTAATCACCCAAAGTTTGATCTTCAAATTGTTTAGAAGATGTTATCTATTCTTCACTAGAACTGTCCTACATGGAGCTACTTGCTTTCTGAACAACTATAACAACACCTCCAGTTGCATCAAAATTACCAACATATACTTTAGCCTAGGGTGTTACCATGCTTACCAGAACATCTTGTTCCTTCCATTGATCCATCAACTAACTATATATTATTGGAAATTTTTCGTTTCTATTTATAAATTGCTACATTTCTGCACAGTCTTTAAGTCTATTATTTTTATGTGTGGATACATAATCAGAGACATCATTTCTCCGATTAATCAAACTACAAGATGTACCACCATTAAAAACTAGTTTGACACGCAAATCATTCATAGCAAAATTTGTATGATTTGCTGGAGTGGCTTCTATAATAGAAAGAGAAGATTGAGCAACAGTAACTTCTCTTCTTTCAAATCTACTAGCCATTCTTTGAAGACCACTTAATTCAAAAGAAGTAATAAAAGTTTTACCTATATACCACCCTTCATTATTATCATCATCAACAGAATGGGTACTGTTATCAGATGTAGAGACTTCAGTACTAACTACTTTACTAGTTTCTTTAGCAATAGTTTCTTGAAACCATTCTTCAAACTCTTCAACCGTAGTCTTTGGAGTAAATCTTTCTTACCTCGAATTTGATGGTTGAAATGGTTTGGTCTTCTTTACTGCAGTTGATTTTCTACTAGTTATAGTAGCTCTAGAAGACTCTGCAATTGCTACTATTGTGCAAGGTGTCATAGACTTAGAAAAAGATTTCAACACATACAACTCCTCACACCTAACATTATACAATCTTTCTCCATGTGACCTTAATCTCAATATCCAATTCTCTCTTTCTACATTTTTAGTTTCCTCTGTAACTGCTTCAAAGACTTCTAAAGTGAAATCATAACTTGACTTTAGCAGTTGTATCTCTTGCTCAACTTTATAAATCTTCACTTGCCATGTCCTTGGGAGAAGTGGTGGAACTTCAACAACTTTCTTCCCGTGACCCATTGGCTTGGTTGTCGTAAGCGTGAGAGACAAGCTTCTTCTTCTACGTAAGAGCTAGTTGCACTCGAAAGCTGGGACAGAAGATTTGGGAATTTAATCGTTATATGCTAAGAGCATTAGGAAGTTAAGGTTGTCGGATCTAATCTTTAATCAGATCTGACTAAAAGATTATTTCTATTAACCGGTACCTTAACTTAAGTTGTCATGTGCATCTCACGTGAGAACATTAAAACTTCAAAAACTGTAGGAGACTAGCGTTAAAATGCCAAAAGTTTTGGGAATTTAACCACACTCCTAAGTTTCAAAACATAACAACTTAAATTGAGAAGGTCACAAAGGTAAGATTACTTAACGTTAAAATAGAACTGTGGATCTTTATAAATTATTTAATACATTTTAAGTATTTAGATCCTATTCAAGTTCTAAATCTTTTTAAATAGTGAACTCCATTTAAAATAATTAAAGTTAAAAAAATTAAGAGTTCCTCCCCCTAGAGAATAGCTTGCTCCCCTTAGAATAGAGTTACTCCCATGTTTTTTATTGTTTTTTAACAAAAAACTTTTCAAAATAGAAAATTAAAAACCACAAGCAAAATAGTTAATTAAAAACCACACTATTCCCTAGTCACAAGACTTAGAATGATTTTTAATTTGCTCCATTTGAATAGTTAACATGGTAAACAATAATGAAGTAATTTCACTATCAGCTTATTTTTTTTAAGGATATTAATTTTGCTGGGTTTTAAACATATTTAACATAAAATTAAAACAGTCCCAATCCAGACTTTCTATTACACCCATGTAACAAACTTTGGCTTAACAATCCTCGATCAATTGATCTTAGGTTGTTAGGTTTTAAGAAACTCAGTGCATCGAGTTAACTACCCCATCGGACTTAGTTGCTCAAGTATAATAGGTCTAAAAGACTTTTCATTAAGCACAGAAAATTTGTACCAGCATTTAAAATTAAAAAGATTATTCAATAAAAAAACATATCTGCAGATGTACTGATTAATTTAACTGCAATAAGGTTACCATAGATTTAACACAATCTATGAAGACATAAAGATGCATTGACACAATCTTCATCAAGTAACTAGTTGTAGCATTAAAGTACTGAATCAAACTGGTAAGTCCGTTCTCTTTATTCAGATTAGGTGTTCTTTCCATTTTTATTTTCTTTATTTTACTTAAACATTTTTACAACTACACTCAAATCTATAATCACACACTTTATCAACTTAGTTACAGTAATTAGATTATGTTTTTATATTTGCTATAATGTTGAATGTTGCACTCTTACTTTTACAAGTTGTTTGTATTGTATTGTGTTTCTTGCATTGTATTATGTGTTGTGTTTTGAAATATATAAAAATACCAAAAATATAATCATTCAACTCTTAGAAGTTTTTGCCAATTTTAATTGTGCTGTTTTTACATCTAAAACTCAAAATTATTGCACAACCCTCAGGTAAGTTCGAGAGTAGAGACATTTACCCAAGAGCTACCTCAAGGATTAAGTGCTTCTTCTATGCAGAATGTTAAATTTTATGTAAACTGAAGTGTATAATGTTAAAGCTTAAGAAGAATTAAATATTTGGAAATAAAATCCTCTGGAAAGTGTAACACAATTGGTATTTAAAGACCATTCTAGTGGTTAATTGGAACAAGGCAACTATGACATTGCTTATAAGATATTTAATCAATTGTTTCACTTAATTGAAGTCACCAATTTAGCTAAACACCAACCAAAAATTAATCCCTATGGACAAACTCGTACTTGCACACTAATTACATCTAAACTCATGCAGTTGCAGTAAATTAAAATATTTTGCACACACAATTTATATAAGAATTGAATTACATGTTTTTGCGAAGTACATAGATCAACAGATTGTCTTGGTTAAAGCTGAATTATGGTTTATGAAGGCTGTCCACTCCATCATCAAGGATTTAAATAGCACCTCAGTAGTTAGAGATGAAATTTTTGCATGCCTCCCTGAAGACAGAGATGAGAGGGAGCAATATGAGTTTTATATGCAAACATATCTCTCTCTAGTAGAGAGCTTTGAGGTGGCTAAAGTTGCCTCACAGTGTGCCTTGTATGAATGGATAAAACACATTGCAGAACAGGCTACCCTAGCTGCGGAGATGGCAGAAGTTGAGGCCCTCCAAAAGGCAGCTGAAGTTAAGGTGAAAGAGGAGCCTTGGGAGGCATATTTCAAACAGTATAGTGAAATGATGGCAGGCCCATTCGAGCCACGTGGGGTTGAGAAGATAGTTGAAACACCTCAACCTCATGTGGGTAGTGAAGAAGAGTGGACAAAAACTGAGACTAAAGACGAAGAGGAAGAAGAAGAAGAGGAGGAAGAATGATAGAAACAACAACCACAAGCACCAACACCAGAACCACCACTACAGCAGCAACAACAACAAGCACCACAACAACAAGAAGAGGAAGAAGAAGAGGAGGAAATTCCAAGTGTTGGACAGGAGGAAGGGCAGTCAGACAGTAGTGATGATGAACTCACCCTAGGAGAGTTTATCCATCAACACAGAGGGGCTAACCCTCCTCCCAAAAAATCACAAGTCCACAAGGGAACTCCTCAGGTTGAAGAAATGGAACTTCAAGTTGAGATTTAGGTATAATTAGGGTTTTAGGTTGGACATATTTTTCTTTAATTTAATTTCCCCCTTTTTAAGTGATTTAAAATATTGATTTGTTAATTTCAAGAGGAAGGAGCTACTGTTGGAGCAGTAGTTCCATTTTTGGAACCCCAAGATAGTGAAGGGGTAATCAAGCCATCCTTGAAGCAATTCAATTTGCTTCAAAAGAGGGCCAAGTAATAATTAAATTCATTCCCTTCAGTCATGTTTTTTTTTTTTTTTTGAATATTGTAGCATGAGACAAATTCCTTAGAAGAAGAGGAATAAGAACAAGAGGAGAGGACTATTGTTAGTCCTCTAGCCTCAAGTCCAGTTCAGGCTGACTTTGGATTAGGGCAGACAGAGTTTTCTACCAAGCAACAAATAGAACAAAGTGGAGAAGAAGATAGAGCATTGGTGATCTATTCTCCACCCATAGGACCAAGTGCAGCCACTACTGAAGCATCAGCTCCATCCTCACCAAGATTTAGAGAGCCAGCACAACACACAGGCACAAATTCAATGATTTTCAAGAATGTTGAGGCTAGAGCTAAGTTCCAAAACATTAAGAATTATGATATTCTCTTCAGCAGACCAGTAGATTTCGATTTCATAGATGAAATCAAAGACTTACTAGAATTCCAGGGGATGCTGAAAATTATCCCAAGGTCAGGTAACAAATTTAAGGTTGAGAATTTAGTACCTGCCTTCTATTGTAATAGATGTGCAATTATATTTGACACTTGAATTAATATATGAGAGCCTAGGGCTAAGGAATGAGGGTGTAGAGGTACTAGAGTCCTCTACAATGGTAGATTGGTTTGAACATGTTATGTGTGGTAACCAAAGAAACACAATGGAAATCGAATGGAGGAGTGAGCAATGAGAAAGGAAAGGAGAGAAAAAGATCGCCAAGCACACACAACAAAGAACACACGGATTTTACGTGGTTCACCCCAACAAGGGGATAGTCCATGGATTGAGAGGGAGGGAGCTTCTTTCGTGGAGGCTAGGGTTACAAATCTCTCAACACATCCCTTTGGAAAACCCTAGCCAAGCTTATATAGTGCTTGGGTATTCCATGAGGGTACCAAGACCAAAATGCCCCTTATACTAATTACATTATAAGTATCATTCAAGACACAATACAACAATCTCCACCTTGTCTTGAATGCTAGCTCCACCTTGACCAAGCCTCTCCATCAGGACCCGCAAGGGGTTAGCTGCAGCCATACACGTTGTGAAAGTCCAAGCAATGCTTGAACTTACTCTTAATCACGCCCTTTGTAAACATGTCCACTGGATTGTGCTTAGTGTTGATCTTCAAAATCTTTATTCTATCTTCACTTCTGAGAAAGTGGTACCTGACATCAATGCGTTTCGTGCGATCATGAAACACATTGTCCTTTGTTAAACAAATGGCACTAAGACTGTCACAGAAAATATCAGCTTTGTTAATCTGCACTCCAAAGTCTCCAAGTAGCCCTTTCAACCAAATTCCTTCCTTTGCGGCCTTAGTCATTGCCATGTATTCTGGGTAGTAGAGAGTGAAATAGTAGGCTGAAGTGTTGACTTCCAACTGACAACTGAGTCTGCCATAGTGAAAACATAACCTATCAAGGATCTTCTCTGATCAACATCACTTGCATAATCGGAATTAGAAAATCCAGCCATGCTACAGCTCTGCTTGATGCCATATATCAGCCCTACATCAGGTGTTCCCTTTAAGTATTTGAAAATTCTCTTCACGGCTTGCCAATGCTCCTTGCCAAGATTTGACATGTACCTACTGACAACACTAAGAGGATAAGCTAAGTTAGGACGGGTACATACCATGGCATACATCAAACTGCCAACGGCCTGTGAATAAGGGACATGCTCCATATGCTCTTTCTCTGTTTGAGATTGTGGAGACATAGCTGATGACAAACGAAGATTCCTGTCAAAAGGCGTCCCAATGGCTTTACATGAAGCCATACCAAACCTGCTAAGAATCTTCTCTATGTAGCTACGCTGATGGAGAAAGAGTCTTCCTACTTTCCTATCTCTTTGTATCTCCATCCCAAGTATCTTGCTAGCTGGGCCAAGATCTTTCATTTCAAATTTAGATTTCAAGATATTTTTCAAATCTTGTATCACCTTGATATCTTTAGCTGCAGTCAAGATATCATCCACATACAAGAGCAAATATACATGTGTGTCATTTTCTAATTGTTTAACATATACACATGAATCATAGCAGCTACGAGCAAAGCCAACTTTAGTGATAAAAGTGTCAAACCTTTTATACCACTGTCTGGGAGATTGCTTAAGTCCATACAAGGACTTTTTCAACTTGCAAACCAGGTCTGATTTCTCCTTGGTAACAAAACCTGTTGGCTGTTCCATTCAAATTTCTTCTTCTAAGTCACCATGCAAGAAGGCTATCTTCATGTCAAGTTTCTCTAACTCCAAGTTCCTTGCAGCCACAATTGCTAGGAGCACTTTAATAGACGTGTGTCTAACTACTAGTGCAAAAACATCATTGTAATCAATACCTTCCTGTTGTGAGTAGCCCTTAGCTACTAGTCTCACCTTGAACTGCACGCCTTGACTGCCTTGTGTTCCTATCTTTCTTTTGAACACCCTCTTGCAACCAACAACGTTCTTGGCTCTAGGACGCTTCACCAAATCCCATGTATGATTCTTGTGAAGGGATTGAAGCTCCTCCTACATGGCAACTGTCCAATTTGCAGCATCCGAGCCTTTAATGGCAACATCATAAGTAGGTGGGTCAACTTGTTCTTCCACCTCACTCGCTACCTGCAATGCAAAAGCAATCAAGTTGCTATACCCATACTTGATCGGAGGCTGGGCGGCTCTTCTAGGACGATCCCTAGCTATGCACCTGGATGGAATTTCTTCCACATCATCCACACTGCTGCCATCAACTTCATCTGGCGAGTCCAAATCGGGAGTCACCTATTCAGAACTAATAGACAGCGACAAAGAAAACTCCACCTGCTCAGAAGTATTGGGCTGATTTATAACGGTTGGCTTCTCTCCATTTTGCATCAATGAAGCCTCATCAAATGTGACATCACGACTGTGTATCACCTTACCTGACTCTATATCATAGATTCTGTAGCCTTTTACTCCCATGTCATATCCCACAAAGATGCCCTTCTTGGCACGTGGTTCTAACTTACCATTGTTGACATGGTAATAT
>JAMKPZ010004626.1:0-15725 GCA_024699675.1 Amphibolis antarctica
CACATATCAATGCAAACAACCTTGTGTCCTTCAAACCTGCCTAGACTACTCAGTCTCTGCATCCCTTTCTGTCCCAAATGACCCATTCTTGAGTGCCAAATAACAGATTGATGCTCCTGATCTGATGTAGCTGCTGCAGCTGAACTAGAAATAGGTGTGCCCTGCAAAATGTATAAGGGGCCAGATTTGACACCCTTCATTACAACCAATGAACCTTTCACAACACTAATCTTTCCCCCTCCACCTAAATATCTGTAACCCTTAGAATCAAGGGCCATGAGAGAAATCAGATTCTTACTTAGTTTTGGAACGTGCCAAACATCTTCCAAAACTCTAACCATGACATCTTGCATCCTGAACTTGATAGTGCCAACACCTGCTCTGGAGCATACATTGTCATTGGCCAAGGTCACTTGGCCATCCTCCACCTGCTCATATGTATCAAAGTACTCCTTGCACGGAGTCATATGGTGGGATACTCCGGAGTCCATGATCCACTGATCACTTGAATAAGCACTACAACAAACTGTAAGAGAAAAATCACCATCAGATGCAAAATCTGTTTCTGCCACTGCAACCTTTCCTTTGTACTTCAACTTGGGACAATTTGCTTTCCAGTGTCCCTTCTCCTTACAGTAATTGCAAGTATCCTTTGAGTACTTACTTTTGGATTTGCTCCTGTTTCTGTTCTTATTACCCCATTTCCACTGATTTCTACTTCTGTTCTCTTGCTAATGAGCTGTGAGGCCAGAACCACTTGCCTCATTACTGCCATGCTGCACCATGTGTCTCAGCTCCCTCGAATGAATGTTGGATCTCACTTCTTCCAGTGTAATGGAATCTCTTCCAACTACACAAGATTGAACAAAATTCTCATAACTGAGAGGAAGTGAGCAAAGCAAGATGAGAGCTGCATCTTCATCTTCAATGGTAACACCTGTGTTCTTAAGTTCCATCAGAATGGAATTCAACTGATCTAAATGCTGCTTAAGTGGTGTACCTTCCTTCATTTTTAGTGAGAACAATCTTTGCTTTAACAACTTGTTTGTTAAAGACTTAGTCATGTATAATGACTCTAATTTCTGCCAAAGACCAGAGGAAGTTGTTTCATCTGCAACTTCTATGATTACATCATCTGACAAGTACAATAAAATGGTGGAGGGAGCCTTCTCCTCCTGTATTCCAAATTCAGTAGAATCTCTATTTAATGTGGCGGCCTTATTTAAAGGTGCCCAAATGCCTTGTTGTTTCAAAAGTACTCTCATTTTTATTTGCCACAGACTGAAACTGCTTCTGCCATCAAACTTGTCTATTTTCATGCTAGGAGTTGTCATCTCAAAAATGTGATTTTAAACAGCAATAATCACATAAAATTTCCAAACACACATTCACAAATTTTTAATTTCAGAAATTACCCCAAAAATGCAAAAATGTGTTCGATTTGCTTCAACTTTCAACAAACCCCCAAAAACTAATTTCAGACTTGTTGAACTCGGATTATGCAAATATCAAACACATCCAAAAATTCAAAATTTGGCACAAGATTTGATTCTCAACACGTATTCAAAAATCTCAAACACTTTGCACCAAAATTCAGCCGGCAAAAGGAACCACGAAAATTTCAACAATGATGCCAAAAATCAAAACCTCGGATTTTCCTTCACGAAAAATTCCCCAAAAATTTCAGAAGCTTTGGAACAATATGTGGAAGGTTCAGGAGGCTTACAAACCCATTTCACCAAGTGAAATGGAAGATACGACGATTTTGAATTTTTAAGGTTCCGGCGGCGACGACGACGTGGCTGCAACTTTCAGCCCAAAATACGGATTCAAATCTGGTTTTTGATCTCTAAAATCGCTCTAATACCACTTGTTGTGCTTCCACGAACAAAAGCCTTATGATTTCGGAAGAAATCGGGGCCCAAATCGAGGTCGAAAATCATGAATTTGAGGAGGACGTCGCCAGATTTCTAAAGCTCTTCGCCGGCGCGTTTAGCCTCTGTTTGCTTCAATTTTTGCGGGGAAGAAGGAGGTGATCTGGAGCATTCAAACACGAAAGGATTTACGTGGTTCCCTTTCACTTTGGGTACTCCACAGATGGCTCTCTTAGTGGTTTTTACTATGGGGTGGATGGGTTACAAAGGGAGAAGAAGCAAAGGAAGAAAGCTTCTTCTTCTAATCTCAATTTGGGTGAATTTGGGCTTTTATACTCAAGCCCCAAATTCCAACAATGCCCTTGAGTACATCAAGTTACAAATCATAATCAAAAATACAAATAAGATGAAAGTCACATTCTTTTCAGTATAGATCTGAGATTTTTTTTTTTTTGTAGGTTTTTAGTTTTTTCATCTCCTTTATGATAATATGCAAGCATTTCTCGTCTCCTTTGTGAACCTTGTGATAGTGTATCTGAATATCGTTGTATCTCTTAGTTTGATGTTCCTAGAAAATAAGCCAAAAAGAGGAAAAATTAGTTGAATGCCATAAAAAGTGAAATTATCAATTAATTCATATGAAAATGGTTATGGATAGTTCATTAGTGAAGTCCAAACTTGGTAGATATGCTCAAGCCTCATTTGCACATGAATCCTTTAATCATTTATATTTTTAGCTTATCATATCTCCACCATCCTAAATAGATTAGTTTCTAATGTTAGTTTTTATACATCTCCACCATACATTTTACTATCTAGACAATCTCATTTACAGATTTTAGTCAAAGTTGAACATGAAATATATCTCTAGCTCTCCAACATTAGTGTATGCACTACGAAACCCTTGATCAAGTCTCCTACAGCATAAGAATTAGAGTAGATTCATGAACCCTAAATGTCATCCAGAATTATCCATGAAATCTCTGCATTTACAAATAATCCAAATATTTAGCATTAAGAATTTAGGGCTCTTATGTAGTTCAATGAACAAGTAATGTTGAATCTGTTGGAAAATCTAATAAAAATCTGTTATATCTAAAACAAGTAGTTCATCTTTCAATCTAAAACAAGTTAAGCATATGAGTAATAAAAATCTGTTAAATCTTACTAGAGTTGTGTCCATCTTCTGTAAGAAAATAATAGGATCCTTTCCAGAAATTCTCTAACATAAATTTACGACGAATTAGCATAACATATTCTTTTGTAGTTGTAGGGACTTTGGGCAATTGTATATCCTCTTGTGCTTATGGATGACAAAAAATGTTAGCCTAAAAACTAAACATTAAAACAGAAGTGCATGTGGAAGATCTCTAAAGATTTAGAACAATTAATGTTTTCCAACATGAAAATGAGTATTATGAACCTATAGAAGCTACTGTCTAACACACAAGCTGAATAAATAACTCAAAATAGCATAAATAAGAAAGATTAAAATGACCTAAATCTATAAAGTGCCATGATGATGATGATCAGCATGCACTTTGATTAGTGTGATTCATGAGACTACAACTGAAAAGGATTCTTGATTCCCTAATGAGAATAGATTACATATTTATATCTCTTACCAAGCATATATGGATAATGGATAACATTTACCCATTTAACTAAAAAGAACTTAATACAACAAGAATGATATTATTTCTAACACTTACCCATTTAACTTGATTATGCTTTTTTTTTAAATGTGATGTGATTAACATTTGATGAGTTCTTTACTAACGATACTTGAACTAGTCATATCATGATATCTCAATGTTTATGCATTGATCATACTAAATCCATATGAAAAATATTTACACTTAGCATTCATGCTTACATTTACATTATTTTTATTGGTTATTTTTGAAAGTGTGCAATTGTAAGAAAATTTCTAAAAATTTCATAATCGGGTCATGAATAAAGCTTGGATTGGAATGTAGAGGTATTAATTATAAGCTTTTTTAAGGAATCATTTATTGATAGATAAAAGTAATTGAATAAGTTGGATTATTATATTAAAATAATTTTGTCATTACAGGGATACTATATAGTACATGAGAAGAGTGATACAGTTTATTGAATTTACTAAGATTCATGAATTTCATGATGGATTGATCAAGTGTCCATGTTTGAAATGCGTTAATTCACTCTTACAAGATCCTAAAATTGTACAAGAACACTTATTTTGAAATGAGATTCTTCAAAATTACACAACATGTTGTTATCATGGAGAAGTTGCATCAAAAAAAGTTCAGATTCCCAATGTAGCTGCTAATGATGCCAATGTTGATTTAGATTATCATGATTATGATGATTTGAATGAGATGTTTGAAGACATTAATGACATGGTACAAGGTTTTGAAGAAAGACAAGAGAGTGTTGAAGATGAAAATGATAATGTCAAGGCCTTTTATAATAGTTTGGATGATGTTAACCAAGAGTTATATCCAGGATGTGAAAAGTATACAAGGTTAACTTTTATAGTTCAATTGTTTCATATAAAATGCTTGGGTCAGTGGAGTAACAACACATTTGATATGCTGTTGGGACTACTTAAGAATGTCTTCTCAATGACAACTTTACCAAGTAATATGTATGAGTTAAAAAAGATGATTAAAAACTTGGGTCTTCATTATGAAAGAATAGATGCATGCGAGGATGATCACATTTTATTCTGAAAAGACAATGCAAATCTAGATTCATGTCCAAAGTATGGCAAATCAAGATGGAAGACCAAAGAAATCATGTCATCTAAGAATAAAAGAACTCCAGTAAAAGTTGTTAGTTATTTTCCAATTATTCCAATACTACAAAGGTTATTCATGTCTTCCAAAATAGCTAATTTAATGAGATGGCACAATGTTTATTATTGTTGTAGGTGAAACTTGAATGAAGATAATTAATTCAAGGTAAGATATTTTACTAATTTACTTGTAAAATATTTATTTTTGTGTTATTGTTTATTGTTGTTGTAGGTGGAAACCTAAATGAAGATAATTGCTTCAAGGTAAGATATTTTACTAATTCACTTGTAAAATATTTATTTTTGTGTTATTTTTTATTATTGTTGTGGGGCATTAACTTTATAAATAGGGTGGCTATTTCTTATGTTGACATTTATTTGAAATCAATGAATTTTTTGTACGTCTGATGTTCTATATTTTAATTCCACAGTTGAAGTAAATGCAGAAATTTTTTGTTGTCAATTTCTTTGTATGCACTGAAATGTATTGTGCTAAAATTTAGTTAATTCATGTCTTATTTTCTCATATTTTATGTCATGATCTCATTTGGTTAAGTTAATTCTCTTTTATGCATGTATCCATCTTACACCAACTTAACCGTTTTTAATTTTGTGTAGGATGTTATTACTTTATACAATTTCCATGCATTTGCTAAATTCCTGTCTATGGTACTGCAGTTGGCTAGTCTCTCTCCACAAGGTCAGACATCATTGGTCAAGAAATCCCCAAGGTTAAACTGTTAGGAATGGAGGAATTTTCATTGTTGGAATGTAAATATTTTTTTTGTAGGGCTGGTTGAATGTTGTATGGTTATTAAGTATTGATAATGTATGTACTTTTGGACATTAAGTATGGATATTTCATTTTATCAATATATGAAAAAGTAAATGTGTGAATGTATATGAATTTTTGGTATGTAGAATGTATTTTTTTTGAAAATATTACAGGTACATGAATTACATGATTTTAATAATATTTTTTTATTTTTTAATATTAATTGTGACAACCGTTGTGATGGCTTTATTGGCCGTCACAAGTATTTGTGACGGTTTCTAGCCGTCACAAAGTATTTTTTTGTCGTTAAATTTTTTTTAAATGACCAGTTGTGACGGCTACTTTGAGTATTTGAGACAATTTAGACTGTCACAAATACAGTATCTATGATGGTTTTTTAAATTGTCACAAAGTATTTATGATGGCCTCTATTACTACGGTTTATGATCGTTACAAGAGCCGTCACAAATACATTATTTGTGATGGTTTTTCAGGTTTTTGAGACGGTTTTGGCCATCACAAAAAGTCATTTTTCCTATAGTGAGTCTTAATTTACCATTTTTTCTTTAATGTGGAACTATATAATCTAACACATCTTATGCATGTGAACCTTCCATGGAGTTATTTTACAAACATCTTACATGTGTAAACTAGTTCTAATATTAAATAAAGATTCACCTTATTAAAATTAATTGACCAGTAAAAAAAAACCTACAAGTGTTATAAAAGTTCTAGTTCATCACTTTTCTAATGTAAGACTATATAATCCAACATTCATGTCTTTTTAATCTTCCTAAGCAGCTTCTTTGTTTTCTGCACACAAGTCAACTGGCACCAACCAATGCAACTTAACCTTTTAAACTTCAGTTGTGCATTTTGTTTCAGTATAATCCAAACAAAATATCCTTAATTACAAGATTCCTTGTCTTTAAACAAGACGGTTTAAGTAATTTAGCGATGGTTTAAGCAAGAACATAAAGTCTATTTAAGGGTAATACTTACAACAACTTTTTTGTATTAACCATCCATATAAATATATCACTTTAGGGCTCGGATGTTTAAGAAAATACTACTACCTGTTTCTTTCTTTCTTGTGTCATTTGCCTCTTTTTTAGTTTAGAGTTCTCATTTGTTCAATCGTTGCTCTGTTCTACAAACTGTGGTGCTAATGTCATAACTAGAGAATTGGACGTTTGTTGTTGATTCAACATTTGTAAATTTATATAATATTGAAACATGTTAATATTATAATACATCATTTAAAACTTATACAACATCGTAAATTAATGTTTTTCATGTTCCTATTGTTTTCTATCTAATTTTATTATTTTTTCATGTACCTGTTTCATTTCAAAACTAAGATTTTTAATAACTTCAAACAAAAAAGAAAAAAAAGCTCACCCAAGCTACATGCTCTGGTTGCTGTCATCGCCCGACACATGTTGGGCCTCAAAATGGGCTGATGGACCGTTCCGCTGGCAGCCCAGTACATGCCCTCCTGCAGATTGGTTGTTGTTATTGTCCGCTTCATGCTCTCTACAGATGGTTGCTATTATTACCCAACACAAGATGGGCTTCGAAATGGGCGGATGGACCATCCCGGTAGCGGCCCAGTACATGACCTCCTAGAGATTAGTCGTTGTCGTTACGAGCTTCAAAATGGGCCGAAGGACCATTTCCACGGGCGGCCCAATCCATTTGCATACAGATATTGTCGTCATCAGTGAAATGCGAGTGAGGAAACTTTTTTTTTCTTCTAATTTTTATTATATTCTTTGGTCTTCATAAATTTTTTTAAAATATTATTAATTTTTTAATTTAAACTTTTATATTCTTTGGTCTTCATCACTCGCATGCTGTCTTGTAATTTTTTTTTAAAAAATTAATTGTGTTACCATTGCTCCGCAGTTTTACTCAAAAAAAAAAAAAAAATAACTTTTACTCTGTGAACATTTTTCAAAAATTGTTATTTTAACATATTATTACTGTATTAATAGATTTTTAAACTTGAAATCTTAAAAATTAACAAGAGATCTCTCAACCATTAAAATATTATTTTAATAATTTTTTATTTTGTAAATCTTAAATCTTAAATCTTACTTAAATCTAAAATCCTAAATGTTACGTAGGCATGTTTCACTCTTACTCGTAAATGTCAGGCTCAATTTGAGGAGACATAATCAAAAATTACTCTTGTAGTTATAATGACATGAAGTTTTTCAATACAATTATTTTATAATTTTTTATCATAACATCAAATCACATTAATATTAAAAAAAATATAATTTTATTATTCCATATATTTTATTTAAATGTTAAGGTAAATATAAATATTATAAATATAAATCCTTATTATCTTACCAAGCTTAAAAATTAATACCTTTTTTTCTTGTTTAATAAACACAATTCAGTAAATTACTTTTTTCCCTTTTTGAAATTGAAAAGCCTGCACTAAACACATAAATTAAACAAATCTTTACTTGATTTCACTTATAAACAACATAAATCATGTAATCTCAATTTTCACTCGTAGATACGTGAAATATACAACCCATCATTTACCTTAATATATATATATATAAATAATATGTGATATTATATACATATATAATACATTACATTTGCATCGAAAACGAACAAAAAGCGAATAAACAATAGATGTACACGTCGTCACACGCGTGGCTTCGGTTCTTGTTCATCATTCACACGTGTCGACTTCACACTTCGTCGTGCTACGCGAACATCAAGAAATGCTGCAGATGTAGGAAAAAAACTTTAGCATCTCGTTTATTTATTTAATTTTAATAATTATATAATTTTTTATATATTATTATTATCATAAATATTTTATATAAAAAATTTTATTTTATAATTTATTATGTGATTCTAACATTAATTATGAATATACTCTTATTTTTAGTTCTCTGTGGTTAAAGTTAAAGTCAAGTAAACAAATAAATGATTTGTTTATTTTAATTCAAGAGTTTTAATTCGTATAATTTTTTATATATTATTATTATCGTATAAATTTTTATATAAAATTGTTTATCACATAATTTATTATATAATTATTTTATTATTTTTAACTTTAATTTTTCATAGTTACTAAAGGTAATTTCATAATAAGTAAAATAAACGTACCTAAAAATCAATTCGTGCGTATACAAATGAATGATAAAAGAAAATCTCTTATTAATTATACGTTTCGTTACATGATTAAATTGTTTGAAAAAAATCGAGATGTAAAATAAAATTATAAAATAGACGATGAAATCTTAACTTTAAAGCCAAAAAAAAGAAAAAAACCGAAGGGGTTTAATTAATTATAATTATGTAATTAATTAAGTAATTATTTTAATTTACCCGTTGCAGTCGAAATCGAGTGCGGTGGGAAGGAAGAAGGAGGTGAGGCCGCAGCTGGCGGAGATGGAGGCGGCGCGGGCACCGTCGACGGCGCCGGCGGCGGCGAGCATCTGCTTGAGGCACTCGCAAGCGCCGCGCCGGCCGAGGGAGCCGGGCACCACCGTGTCCTGCACGTCCCTCACGCCCACGCAGCACTTGGGCGGCAGCGACCGCTCCAGCCCCGCCACGTACGCCACGCAGAAGCTGAACGCCGTCTGCGCCACCCCGCACTCCGTGTGCGTCTCCGCCCAAGCCGGCCTCACCACCACCGCCGCCGCCGCCGCCGCCATCATTACCACCCTAAGCCAAGCCATGGTCAGCGAGAAGAGAGGCCAAGACCGTACCAAGTTGCTTGCTAGCTAGCTAGCTAGCTACCTATCACGACCTGGTTGCTTCAACTCTACATGTACCCACATATATATACATACACATGTATACACAAACAGAGAGAGAGAGAGAGAGAGAGAGAGAGAGAGAGAGAGAGAGAGAGAGAGAGAGAGAGAGAGAGAGAGAGAGATGAGATAAACAAATCACAGAGGGTGATGTGTTTGACCAGGAAGGAAGCAAGCAGGAAGCTAAGCTCCATCTGCAATATGATTCTGGCATATCTCTGGTTTTGTTTATTTCGACTTCTTTTACCTTTTTGTGTCGATGAAATTTATAAAAATTAAGATTTTATTTATATTTATAAAATTTATGATAATTGAATTGAAATGAATTCAATTCTTATGAATCACTTATTTATGTTAGTAGAATTGAATTTATGAGTTTATTTCTACTAATACTATTTATTTTTCAGTTTAAGGTAAAAATGAAGTTTGAACTTATGGTGTATGAATCACATCAAATTCAGCCAGTTTGAGCTTCCTCACTTGGATCCATTTGATTGCGAAAATTTTTAATTCTATTCAATTTTGATAGATGCATAAATACCTTTGTATTGAATTAATTTTCTTCTAATTCAATTTCGCTCAAGAAATGAATTCTTATCAATTTATTTTTGACTAATTTCATGTACACAAATGCTCCCTAGGTTGTGTTTATTACGAGCTTTTTTAACTTTAAAAGTAGTAAAAAGTAACTTTCAGAGTTATATTTATTAAACAAGAAAAAAATGCATTGATTTCTAAGTTGCTCTAACAAAACAACAAAGATTTGTATTTGTTTATATTTTTTATGTTTGTATTTATTTTAATATTTAAATAAAATATGTAGAATAATAGAGTTATATTTTTTAATGTTGATATAATTGAAGATTACGATGAAAAAATATAAAAGAGTTACATTAAAAAACTCTATGTCATCATAACTACGTGAGTGAATGGAAGTGAGAATCCTTATTGTGTATTGAACTTTTAATTCATTTTTCCTCATTCTTTCATATTCATAATGGAAGCAATTGATTCGTTACCATACATTTTTCTCAATTTACTCTCCTAATATAATAACCATAATCAATTAAGATATTTGATTAATTTAATTTTTCTGAATATCTAAAGAATATTCTATAATTTTTATGACTACATACTAATAAAAGCTAATAAAACAAATGGAGTAGGCATTATATTAAATAATGTGGTAGAAGTTTATGTATAAGAATTTATATAATGATAATAATATATAGAAATTTATGTAAATTAAACTAATTCTACGGTAAATGAAGTTGAAAACAAACAAAACCTTTCGAAACTTCGTTTGGAAATGATTTTTTAACTCCAACTTTAGTGTCATTGACTTCATTTGTCTAAGTATTTTTGTAAAATAAGTTAAATTTTACAATAAAATACATGATTTACGATAAGTTAAAGACAAACACAACCATCGTGTTCGATCCGTGTGGTTTTGGTGGCCATGGGTGTCATGGGCAGCAACCCATCACCAACCAAATGATTTCATTATTTTTAATTTTTAAAAGTATTTTAAATTTTATAATAATATTTAAATTTTTTTATTTAAATTTTTTATTTAATTTTTTTATTATTAATTTTTTTTTTTTTCGTCTTTTCATCTTAAAATCATTTACCTAAAAATTAAATCACTTGTTTCTACTCTCAATGTACGAGAGTGGAATAGGTAAATGATCTCTTAGAATACTGTAATTATGATTAAGTTTAGTAACACGATGTATATACACTGTATATGTTTGGAAATGTGATGAAATTAGGTAATGTGGAAGTTTATACTTTTCACCGTATGATACGATTTCTAAGGTGTACCATGAAAAAAAAATCTAAATTAAAATCACAAAATCGTTTGTTGTATTTTTGCAATATAATCAAAAATTTTCAAAAAAATATAGAAAATTGGAAAACAATTTAATTACCATGTCGTAATATGATATCTCGGCATGTCGGTCTATTTCACGTACTTTTTACTAATTTTCCTAATTTTTGTCAAACAATCAGGAAACAAACTTACAAAATTGGCAAAAAATGTTAAAGACAGTGTTATTTTCGTCATTTCACAATCAGTTATTACAGTAAAAAAAATTATTATAATTATTATTTAAATATCACGTTTAATAAAAATACTATATATTATCAACTTCGTATAATAAAAATCTTACTAAACTCTATTACTGAGATAACGATGTAAAAATGCAAAAACACGCGAATATATGATTTATGTTCGCGTGAAAATGAAGTGTACATAAACAATAATTGAATCTTAATGTCATGTCTACCTTCAACAATAAAAATTATTTATTTGTACAAAAAAATTAGTGAAATTATCTGAATAAGTCAAACAAATTCACCTGGTGATTGGTAAAATAGATTACTGATGGAATCAAATTAGTTTGTTATTTTTTCGCAGTGATACGAATCATTGTTTTATTTTTGCCCATTTTTATCCGATGTTTCACGAATTTGTCGTGAAATCGAAAAATTAAAAATTCCAAGAAAATCGGAAAAATCCACCTGATTATTGGTAAATTACATGGCCAACGTTACGAATTCAGTTTTATATTTTTCCTAATTTTTTTCGAATTTGTAAAAAATCCAATCAAATCAAAAAATCTTGTAAATTAAAACAATAAGGAAAAATTACACCCTTAAAGACAAAAGCATACATATCGGTCTTTTCACGTACATTCTCAAATCTACGGTGGAAGAAATTGTTACAATATAATTATTATTTATATATCTTTTTTAATAAAAATATTATACATTAGTAAAAATTTCATCAAATCTCATTATTAAACACACTCTATGTTGATCGATACAAAACTTTTAATTTTTAAAATAATGTTGTAAATCTTAATTATGTATCTGTGTCTTGAAAGAATAACGTTTGAAAGAAGAAAGTGTAGTTTAAGAAAGTGATGTTTGTTTGATAAATATTATATTTGTTTGTTTATTAAAATAATAATTTTTATAAAGTTTCAGTTTTATCTTTTTAAAAAATATAATAATGTAATTAACGTTTGTTGAGTTATTTACTATATATTGGTGATGATATTTTATTTTTATAAATGATATTTTAAATGTTAAATTATATATATATATATATATATATATATATTAGAATTCATTTGTCAAATTTATCATGTTTTAATCATCTAATGAATAAGTAATTCCAAAATATTTTTTATAAACGAAGCAGTACACATACAACATCAAGTAGTTCAAAGGGCACATATATATATATATATAACATTAAGCTAAAGTAGGGAAGAAAGTCACGGAAGTCCAACATCAAATAAATAAATGCACATGTGGAGTTCAAGTTAGAATTTCATTGATCTTAAACTTTAAATATATCTTAAACCTTAAATTTTAAATCTTAAATTTTATGACCCACACATTTAACATATAATTAAAAAAGCTAAAGTGTTAAAGTGTCTACCAAAATATTCCCATGGAAACATAAATTTTTTTTTTAACTTTTTTTTTATAAATTTACAAGTAGGTCACACGATTAAGATAAGACCAACCCATTTAATATATATACATATATATATATATAGGCAAAAAGAGGTCTGTAGATGCTTACAGATTCTTTTCATAAACACTTGTTAATCTCACGTTTGATTGGAAATGACATGATTTTTTGGTAAAATAGTAGACATGATTTTTTAGGTAAACATAAAAAAATTGAGTTACCCTCAAAAATCAAGTTACCCAGTATAAGACAGATGCTTACAAAAGGAGTATTATATATATATATGTATGTATGAACATCAACATATGATATTCTCTTTGAAATAAATAGAATTTAATTAAGTTTACAGGGTTTGTATCTCTAGAGAGTATAAAAAATGGTAGGATATGGTGAGAAACAATAAGTTAAAATTTTCGCTATTTCTAGTCATTTCTCGTATTTTTCAAAAATAATAAGGCCATTGGAAATTGACATGCCCTCAATAATGTGGCAATAATAGTAGAATATGAGCACTGATTGTTTTGTTTGAACTAAATGCTTCTCTTTTTTTAAATTCATTCATTAAGGCCTTCTAACATGAGGAAGACCAATTATACTATTTATGTAAGTATGATTAATTGCTATTGAGAGAGACATCAAATCCAACTAACTAGAAGGGTGCCAATTAGATGATCTATCTGTTTGTATGTATGTATGTATGCATGTTTGTATGTATATTTTTTAATAAAAAATAGTAATATTTTTCACAGGAAAATAGCTATTTTCCTACCTTGCCAGGTTATTTTTCTTCTAAAAGTAGTGGTTAATCCAAATCAGGTAGTTTTTGGAAGTCAAAAAATCTTTGATGCAAAATCATAGAATATGGTTTAATTAATAAAAAATCCTTTTGTTGCATTATTTTTGTTATTAGCATATACATACATACATACATACATACATACATACATGCATGCATGCATGCATGCATCTATATATATATATATATATATATATTTATATATTTATATATAAACCCTTTTGTTACATTATTTTTGCATAACTTGATTATATATATATATATATATGTTCCATGCATGATCATGAGATTTTGGATTACCATTAATTGTTGAAAATCCAGAAGATTAATTGTTGCTATAAACTATCATCTTCAACAATTTTTGTTTCATGTACAGGTGCATTAATGTTGACATCCAACCATAGTCTAAACATCATAAATTGTAGAATAACATATATATATATAAATGTGGTTGGGTCTAGACTTTATAGATATAAATTGTAGTTCTCTAGCTACCTATCAATAATCCAATTCAAATGCAATGTTAATTATAGATCAAACTCTTCTTTTTTTTTCATAAATGACTAAAAATGTTTAGGTTTGAATTCAAAGTAATCTATTTCTAAGAGACTAAGGTATAGCTTGTGTAGGTTGAAATAAAGGAAATTTAAGTCATTCTTTTGAATTTTTACTTTTTTGATTCACTGAAATAGAGTAGTTTGATAATTTTAATGTTTTAATTTAAAATTGAGAAGAGAGGTGTAGAGGTTTAGGAGAGAAGAAGAGGAGATGATGAAAATCAATTTTGATGCATTTTCAGTCATTAGATTAAGTACCTATAAAATTAATTTTTTATAGCTACCATTAAAATCAATTTTGTATATTGACTTCACTTAGTACATTTTTTCTCAAACTTGCAGAAAATTTTAATTTTTGAACTTTCCAAACTTTCCATTGTATGTATAAATACCTCTCTCTTTTTAAAACTTTTTATTTCCATTTCTGTCGATCTGAACTTTAAATTTCTGCTTCTATTTTTATTTTTGAATTTTTTGACATATACAAACAAGACTCTTTCTTTGATTCCAACTTTTTCCATCTCTCAAAATCACTCCTAAGTTCTATTTGTACCTATGGAATTCATGAGAATTGTATTGAAATGAATTCAATTCTCATGAATTACTTGTTTGCGCAGGTATAATTGAATTTAATTCATTTCTACTGATACTATTCATTCTTCAGTTTAGAACGAAACTGAAGTCTGGACTCTTTGGTTCTAACTTTAGCTCTATCTAACTTCCAAATATGAAAAAAAAAAAAGTCCTCAAACACACCACCCTAAGGGTAGGTTTGTGCATGCAGAATTCATTAGAATTCTTGAGCGGAATTGAATTAATTAAGAATGAATTCAATGCAGAGGTGTTTATATACTACTTAGAATTAAATGAAATAAGAAATTCTAACAGTTGATGGAAGCAAATGAAGAAGTTCAAAGTTACTAAATTTCAAACGATTCGTATTTCATAAGCTTAGACTTCATTTATGTTCTAAACTAAAGAGTGAACAATATCGATAGAAATAAATTTAATTTAATTTTATCGATATAAACAAGTATTCAATAAAAATTAAATTTATTTAAATTAAATTTAAATAAATTTTACGAACACAAACAAACAGATCGTAAGTCATGTCATGCCGCATGTACCATTTTCATGGACCAAATCAATGGTTGAAGAACGAAGCAAGCGGTGCTTGGAAGCTCTCAATAATTGATGGCCGATCAGGTACGCGTTACATGATTGACGGGCCCGGGGCCGACGAACGACGACGCCGACGACGCCGACGTTGACGTCCTACCGATGAACGAAAATGTGCGATGACGCGTCGGCGTTCCTCCCCCCAACAGCGACCTCAACGGCGGCTAAGCTGGCGTTGTTTCCTCCGGTCTTATCTTTGAAGCTGTTTGATGTACATCTTGCAAGCGACCTGATCAGATCATGAATGAACACCTACTGCTACCGTGCTGGAGCTTCGACGACGATCCATTCTTGCACGGAAGAAATGCACAGCCATGCCACAGGAAAAGCGATCTTTAATGGTGGATTCGTGTAAGGAAATTAACGAAAAGTATAATGTAAAAAAAAATTTATTATTAAAATGTTAAAATTTTAAAATATTTTTAATTTAAAAAAAATTAAATGTAAATGTTTCTAAATTTTTATAAGATGTACACAT
>JAMKPZ010004628.1:0-17927 GCA_024699675.1 Amphibolis antarctica
AGAAAAAAAATAAAAATACATAGAAAAAAGAAAAACTCAAACAAACAAGGTCTGGGATCTGACCTTGTCGAAGCATTGGAAAGCGCCGATCCCCGGGAACTTCCAGGCGCCGCCTTCTTCCGGGTACGACGGATACCGGAGCTCACCCGCCGGGCCCATACCCACTTGTATATCCTGCACCGGCAACAAGCCCAAAGGTCGATGGAAATGATCGGCAACGAAATGGCGGCGTGGACGCCGGAGGAAGTGGTGGTGGATGGAGGACTTACGACGATGGTGGAGCCGAGGAGGTCACGGAACTGTCGCCGGAAGTCGCGCATGAAGTCGGCGTAGCACTGCACCGGCGTCCGACCTCTGAGTACGGGAAGGGCATCGCAGCCGAGAGAAATGTATTCGTCGTTCCTCCTTCCCCACTGGTCCGTGTACGCCATGTCCCTGTTCCTGTCCATCTCCTCCGCCACCCACCTCGGCAGAGGTATGCTGCGCCGCCGTTGGAACCCAACCGGCGAAGTCGACCCAAGTCAATACTGCAATCCAAGAAGAAGAAGAAGAAGAAGAGGAGGAGGAGGAGGAAGAGGAGTGATCTGTTACGTGCACGAGTCGCCGACGTTGCCGCCGCAGCGGTGGAAGGACATGACGGCCTGGACCTTGAGGCCGAAGGACACGACCATGTCGAACAGGTTGGCGTAGTCGAGCCATCGGTACTCGCCGGGGCCGTCATTCTCCACGACACCCCACCAGACGTCCACCATCACACCCTCCACGCCGGCCGTCTTCATCGCCCACAGGCTGGTGCTCATCACGGCGTCGTTCTTCCTCACCGTGTCCAGCGGAAGCATCACGTAGACCGGCACACCCCTCAGCTTCGACCGAGTCGCCGAACCCGCGGCCCTCACTGCCTCCTCGTCCGCCACAAGGTCCGGCGGGGAACGGCGGCGGACGGTCTTCTTGCCGGAGGACGGGTCCAGCACCGGCTCGATCTCGATGTGAGGCCCGTTGTTGTAGCATCTAACCCCACGCCACGGCGAGCCCATCCCCTTCTTCCACATCGCCGAGGCCTTCACAGACTCCGACACGGTGGGTTCCGCCGCCGCCGCCGTTCCCCACAACCCCACTGTCGGCTGAGCAAGACTAAGCGCCATCGATCGACGGATCCGCCGCTCTTTTCCAGAACCAGAGACGACTTTTTCTCGACGTCCGGTGCCGACCAACGACCACATTTTTATAGGACCGGACGAAGATGCTCCGGCGCCGACCACCCCTTCATCCCCAACGTCCAACGCCGATCCGACGGTCACTTGTGGGGGGTGACGAAGATTTCAATCCGATCGCGACGGACGCGCGTCGATCGACACGTCGCGGCCGCCGCCGGAGCTCCGAGTCTGTAGAGGTCCCGTGCGAGGCCACGTGGACGTTTTTGGAGGTCCGCCACGTAGGAGTGTCGATGAAGGTCTTGTTTGTCTCGTGGGTATTTATAGTATTTTACGTTATCATTTATTAAATAATTTTATATTTTTTATTATTTATTATATATAATAATTTTTTTAAAAGTATTATCATCATATCTCGTAAAAAAATATATCATCATCACATTAATATAATAAATATTATTTATTAATCTATTACATATTTTATTTATTATTTATAAAAAATATTATCACATTATTATAATAAATATTATACAATATTATTTATTATAATTTTTAAAAAATATTAACATTATATTTTTATCATATAATTTCTATAAATAAAAAAAAATTCAACCTAATATATCAAAATACCCATACAAATAGAGACGGTTGCTCCCTTGGCAGAGGCAAAAAGACACGTGTCTGCATCTCTATGATTGCGGTACTGCCACGTGGATGGATCTCGTCTGTAAAAAAAATCGGAAAAGGCAAATAGAAAATAAATTAACAGTTTAACCCGTAAAAAGAAAAAAATTATTTAACGTACTATTTTTTTAAAATCAATGAATCATTTATATGAGCTGAATAATTTTGATTTTTTAAAATTAAATAAAAATTTTATTTATACCATTTTTGATATATTAATCGTATGACCTCTTTAGATTTCAAGGTCTCATGTTAAAATCACGGACATCATCAACAAGAAACAAAGGGAACTTAAGACTTTGAAATTGAAAACAAACCTCCTAATGAACTAAAAATGTGAATTTTTTTAGAGATAGAATTAAATGAAGTAGAATTTACGTTTTTCAAGAAATTAAATAATTTATGATATAATTTTTTTACTATAATTTTTTAACATAAAATTTTAAAATTGTTTGTTAAATATTACTGTAGATTATATAGTAAAAAATAAAAATATATAGTAAAAAACTTATAAACAGAGAAAACTAAGATGAGCGATAATGTTCATTTAGATACATCAATTTAAAATCCATTAAAGATGGAAATTACATTTTAAATAAATGTTTACCAAAGAAAGACATCTCAATAGATACATTTTTTTTTTAAAAAAAAAAAACTTACTTAGGTACTCTATTATATGCTTTTTTCTGAATCAATATGAAAATCATATTGATGCGATTTTTCTTAACCCTAAAATTTTATATTACCTGTCTAAATAAATAACTTCAATTGCTGACTTATTCAACATAAATTCAAATTGATTTTCCATTGTTGTACATGTCTTAGTTTTTGTTTAATTAACATTGTCCGTAATTTTATAATATGACTCATTAACTTAATATCATAATAATCATCAAAATTTTATATTTTCCCATTATTCTTAAACATAGATGCTAAAGAATTTTTTCTCTATGAGATCTAATTAATATGACTGAAGTTAAAAATTCTTGTTAGTACCCAACTAGGATTTTTGCGTTGACTTTTGTTTATCTTAAACTAATTCTTTAGAGTTGGAACTGAGAATAATAAAATAAATTAAATTAAATTTTACATTAAATAATGTAATTAAAATTTATACATAAAAATTTATGCAACGATAATATGTAAAAGTTTACGCAAAACTCATTCCAAATAAACAAACATTTTGAAATAACATTGTATTACCAGTTAAACTAAAAAGATTGATTTTTTTCAAATTGAAAAGTTCATGTGCAATTGAACCAAATGTTAAAAATATAAGATAAGAAACTTTTGGCAATAATCTTTTAGTTTAAGTTCTACACAAACTCCTATATCATCATCACCATACAAACATTTATATACAATTTCTTATCTCACAATTTATCATAAAATTTAACTCTATTTTGATAACAAAATTCAACTCAACACCTCGTTATTAAACTACCCCTTAAAATTTTTTAGTACACTGGTTCACACCAAAAGTCTTACTAATAAAATCATATTGACAATAAAAGAAAAGTGATAAATACCCCATTTTTCCTTCAATACTCAAAAATTTGGCAGGCCATCAGCAATCATCGGACAGCTACTTGTCAAGCTCAGCATCCCATCCATCTCTGTAATTTTTTGGGCAACAATCGATGGCAAGTGTTAACTGCAAACATAGCTCACACCTCTGTAATCTTGCGTTTTGATGGGTCTGACGGGGGGCGATGGCAAAGTAAATTTTCGTCATCTACACTCATGGAGCCATGGCACCATCACAACCTGTGCTAAAATAAAAACCCAGCATGAGCAATCTCCATCACAAGTAAAGAAAATAACTGATATACGGTATCACTTCATATCCATGGAGTGGTTCTTCAGTACCTGCCAAAGATCGACCTACATGGAATATTTCTCTGCAGTACCTGTCCATTCAAAGATTTGTGCACAAAAAAATCAACCAGAAGAGTCAAAACAACCAATTTTGACACAAGCTGACTAATATTTCTCACCATCTCCACTTAAAACAACATTCACCTTGTTATCTAAAATCCACTAAGATCGTGTTCTTCGGTGGCTTTTGCTTCCAGTGCAGCAGCTTTTGCTGGTGTCAGAAAAGCTCTTTAACATCGTTGGTTGCATCTTATATCTGCAACAACATGTCGAATGTGTGGGCCGTACCACTTTACCCTTTCTAAATGTACAAGTGAAACTTCCCAACAATGGCCTGCAAATTGAAATAATATCCATGCAAAACATCTCGAGAATATAAAACTGCATTGTGAAATTAGTACAATTAAGTATAAACCTTCCAAACTTGCCAAATCCTCAATTGATTTAACAACGTATTTGGACCATGATGGCTCGTCTACATCATTAACGTTTGCATGTACATGGAGAATGCCACCCTCATTTCTGCGGAACAGGGAAAATTGTGAACACCATAAAATGTTGAAACATAAGATGTGCCACAACGTAAGAGACAACTAATGATGATGCAGAAGTAATAGAATATGATATGTGATTCTGGTCTTGATGACTACATCTTTGAGTGAATTCTGCCATTTTTGAGGAATCAATCACATAAACTTTAAGTAACCAAGTCACAACAATTTTGGTATTGTCATCACTGAGGCCTATTATAGTTTGCCAAATTACTTTTGCAACCAATCTAGATAGAAAATCCTCTTCTTACCAATGGCATGCAAGTGTTTTTTAGGCCACTCATTGGTGGTGATAGTAGTTGGTGCTGTAGGAAGGAAAACATAGGTTATGATCTCCCACTCTGATGACACGTAGAAGTTGGAGATTGACCATTGAGAGAAGAAAATCAATCCAACTAACAAAAACATCCACTAAGTATTGGTGTATATTCTATTCCATATGATGAACAAAAGCTGTACGCATGCCTCCAACAAATTTGATTAGCCATTGAGATGCAGTTACTGGTTTTATGCAAGGAATAATCATAATAAAAGAAAAAAGAAGAAGATGGGAGTGTCTAAAAACAAGGCAAGAAGAAAAAGGAAGGAGGAAATTTTTTTTTAAGAAAAATCAGTTGTTGCATGAGCCTACAAGCTAAATCCACCTGATCCAACTCAGCCCACTTAGGTATGATGAGCCTAAGTAGAGTTCAAGCCAAGGGAGTAACCCTTGGGCTGATCCCAGCCCATGTAGCCTTGTTAGATTGGGCTCAAAACCAGCCTGGCCTTTTTTGCATCTCTAAATGTATGTATTAAGTACAAAAGAGACAAGCAGTTAAAATGTGAGGTGCAGCGTACTTTTAAATCAAGCACAAGCAATCAAGCATATGACTGATTTAAGGGAAGTGTTAGCATTTAATGAGAACAATACCACAACATATAATAAAGTTACAACTTACAAGTGTCTTTAGAGGAGATGGCGTGTGTGCACATGTGTGTGTGGGGGTGGGGGTGGGGGTGGGACTGTAGGAGTATAACTGAATGATAATGCTCTAAATGTGACATAGGGAAATAAAAAATAATATAGATAAACTATAATATACTTTATAAAAGTAACATAGATAAATTTGCAAAAGTAGCATGAACAAAAGTGGAACCGCTAAAAGGTCAAATGAAATTGCGAAAATAAAATAGAAAAATTGTAAAAGTAACATCAGTAAAAGTGAAGAAAGAAAATGATTTAAATTCACTGATGAAATTAAAAAATTTAGCCATATTTTGCCTTTTATAATAAGAGTGTGTATAACTGACAATACCCATAAAAGTAGCATGGAAATTTGCAAGTGCAATACAGGCAAATTTGTAGCAGTAAATTATAAAAGTAACAAAGGAAAAATTGTAATAATAATATATAATAAATTTGTAAAGCAGCATGGGTAAATTTGTAAAAATAAAATAAGAAAAACTTATACAGGTCACATAGACAAAAGTGGAAGAAAAAAGGAATTGAGGATATTGATGGAATTGAAAGTTGAAGAATCATATTGTGTTTTACAATGAGAGTTTGAGTAACTGAGAATATCAGCGAAGTAACATGGAAAAAGTGATAAACATAATATGGACAATTCATATAATAAATTATAAAAGTAACATGACTAAATTTACAAACATGCAAAAGTAAGAAAGGACGTACCAGATAATATAAACTAACATAATATAGCATATTATAAAGTAGTGTAGAATTCTTCATTTGTTGAAAGGTATTATCGAAATATAAAAATGTGAAATCACACTTCGACTTTTATATATGGTATTGATACGAATTTATGGAGAGAAGGTAAAGAGTAAAAAAATAAGGTTACTGCATCGTGATCTGGAAATCACATGTTCAAATATCAAGGAAATAGCCTCTTAATTTACGGGAATAAAGTCTGTGTACAGCCTCCAACTCTCACACTAATGAGAGTCTTATGTACTATTCTACTTTTAAAAAAAACAGTAAAATGAGGGATAAATTGCTTCTAGTGTGAATACTGAGAACTATCCAAGAACTCAATTTGCAAAATGAATCGAAAAAATTTTGAGCAGCAAAATGAACTGAAACTTTACTTTAATGCTTGCACTGCAGTAAGCCAGCTATCCTCACTAGTGGGAAGGAGACCAAGGCAAACACGATCAGCAACTTGCTGCAGAAACCCAGAAAACTTCTACATAAATGTTCATCATTTTTCATTACAATAAAAAATAGACTCCAACTGTGACTGAATGAATTATGACAATAATTTGATATAATGTCTCCTTGCTAAATCAATTAGCTGTGAGTGAATGGTATCATGGGTACACTGCCCGAAACCACTTCAAAGATAGAGATTTTGTTATCAAATTTCTTCTTACAACCACCAAAATGCAAAATTTAGTCAAACTTAAATATTTATAACATAAAATGCATCCATGAGAGACAGAGGAGAATGCCACAAATATAAATGACAACTAAGTACATTGAATTCAAAAGGAATGAGCACAAACATAAATTAGGAATGCTAATGCATGACAATTTTCCATACCTTAGGTGCCATAACTCGGTTATCCCCTTCAAGGATAATACATCGATCAGCTACAACATTTGCTTCAAGATTACATTTGAGAGCCTCAACAGCATAAGGATTCCACTCACATGCATAGACAAGTTTTGCCCTTGACCTATTGATCATGAGATAGGCATTGGACATGAAATAAGGACAAATGGAGATGTTACAATTAACAAAATTGAAGACATTTAAATTAATAGATTTGAGCCAAGAAGAAATTATCATACTTGACAAGAAAAGGAAGCACAAAGTATCCAATCCCCGCAAATAAGTCAACAACAACTTCATTTCTACAGTCAAGTTGAGCCATTCGACATTTCTCTGAAACATTTCCTGATGAAAACATACACTTTGTAGCATCGAAGGAGTATAAAATTCCATTTTCATGATGATCAACCCAACCACTGTCTCCAAATAGAATTTCTAATGTGCTGTCTCTTGTTACTGTAGATGCAATTCGACCCTAATAATGTAGAGGAATTACATGTCAAATAGCCAAAGGATTTGGATTTTAATAAGAATTAAATTTTCCAAAGAGAATTTGGCAACTGCCTGGAAAACGAAACTAGTATATGATGCCAATCAATACAGAAAACCAAGCAATTGGAATTGCATGTTTTTCATGAGATGTGGTGTTGCAATTCATTCTATTATACCGGCCTTAGCAATGATCCGTGTTGCATCACAGATGTCAAAACTTCTAAGAACTTGTTAATAAGGTAAAAGACTTCATGATATGCTCAATAATACTAATACTATATTCTACATTATAGACTGTAGCAGTAAGAAAAGTTATCTGCAGTATTATAAATTTATAAAATTACTTCAGTATGCTCTTGGAAATCATATAACTCAAATTAGACATTTTATTCCAAACTATTTGAAATAGAGAACAAACTCAAGCAGCTTATGTGCTAGATGAATACTATAAAAACTAAGTACCTGGCGTGCAAGATGATGAGCACCTAGTGACTTAGCTACAGCTGGCCAAAGTTCATCCACAATGGAATCCCATATCGGATCTTTAAATGATGTTACAGGAAACACGACAAGGTCTCCAAGGCGTTCCCATCTATATACATAAAAACAAGGTTCCACCGAATATGAACGGCATTAAACCTATGCTTCCACCTTTTCAGTAAAATCAAAAACAATTTCAAGGAGAAAATGTGTGATGCAGGAAATCTGATGGATTATGTAGTGTTGCAACTCACAATGATACAAGGTAGTATGCCCATATGAGACCCACTTGCAAGAAAACATATAATAAGTAGGCCATGGTTGTATATCCATGTAACATGTATGTGGTAACATGTGAAGACATTGTGGTAGAAAGAACTACGACTGTTTCTCAAATAAAACAATAACCCTCTAGTACTACAAAACCCAAGTGTATTAAGCAAGAAATGATCATCCACACCACAATATAACCATAATTTATTTGGTTATCGTGAACCAGGGGCCTAACATTCTTAATACTCCAACATATAGTGCAAGATAATATATTTGTAGAGGTGGAAAACTTAGGCTAAAGTGAGGTTATACCACACTAGATAATACCCACTCAAACACCAGTATTTACACAACACTTTGAGCTCCATAATGATAGAGTTGCAACTTGTAAACATAAATTTCTACAGCTAATTTACAGTTAGCCCTAAATGGTACATAAATAGAGCCATTACACAGAATTTATGGATTTCAGTTAAATTCCTCAGATTGGGTGGTCAAAAGGTTTTCAGACATTTCTTTTACTATCAAAAGAAGGATTTGACTTTTAGGCTATGATACTCCCATAAGATTGTCTGTCACTATACCATATGTATGCAAAATTATGACACTCACAATTTTGTAAAAAAATGAAAAATGCAGGGTCAACCACATGAATCCATTTCTTCCATATATTTCTATTTAAGTAAAACGATAATGTAACACCATCACCTTTAGCTAAATTTGCAAAATGAGTTTGAAACAAGGTGTATGCAAGATAGAGAGTATGTAACAGGATAATGCCAAGATAAGTAAAAAACTAAAAATAGGAAAAGGGGAAAGATCAAAGAGTCAAATACCTGGTTGGAAGCTGTGTTAAGAGCTTTTGTGATATTCCTTTTCTTTCAATCAAAGAACCAACTGCATCAATCATAAGCTTATGAGGTGACTTAGGGATCTTTTTAATGTTGGATTTCCTATCAATTAGAACACCATGAAATGACAACAAACCAATTGCCTTAGCAAGAGAAATGTTGTTAGTTGGGAGGTCCTTTAAAACATGGTAGTCTACAAGATCAGATGCATCCATATCACCAGCATTTTCGGAAAAATAAAGTGCTCTTTGGACAAAAAATGATTGTGTAACTGGGAAAAATATGTGATGCCCATCATTGCTTGACTCAACCTTGCTCCTAATGTCTAACCATCCAAATTTTTTTAATATATCTTTTCCAAGTTTACCAAACTTTCTTTCAAGTTGAAGCATTGTGTGGTTAGGTTCCATTTCTTGTGCAACTCCCTCTGCTAATTCATTGATCTCTAAATGGTTACCATGATCATGTGCCTCTCTGGATCTTCTATGAGGTGATTCTTTCTTTTTTGTTAATACCGCATTTTCCAAATGACCACCAGATGCATTTCTTATTTTTGGTGGAATCCCATTGTGCACCATAAATGACTTGTCAGCAAAAATAGAATGCAAGCAAATCTTCATTGGTGGGTCAAACTTGGTCCCAAATGCATAGCAGGAAACACCACCACCCACAAGCAGAAGATCATCGCTAATAACATTGACTGAGCCACGAATCCATAATTGTCTTCCAACAGAACCAACTGTTGCATGTTGCCAGACATGATGCATCAAATCAAACAATGCAATTTCTTGTGGTTCTTTTCTAAGTGGGCATCCTCCAACAACACCAAGATAATTCTTATAAACAAACAATGAATGTGAAAATCTCGGTAAAGGAGCTTCTCCAACTGTTTGTTCCATCTTACATGAAAAGTTTTGTACATCAAAACTATAAAGATCTCCAAGAGCTCTTTGACCATCATACCCACCAAACATGAATAAATAAGAGTCTTTTGGAATTAAAGAATGAGAATGGCGAGCAGACGGGCATTCTCCCCAAATACTTACCTCACGCCATTGCAAAGTTTTGGTGCTAAGAATATGCATACTGGAATAAATACATTCCTTACCAAGCCCACCGAAAACGTATATATCTGACCCTACAACTGCAGCAGCATGACGGTGCCTGCACATCAGATTATAAGCTTCAAAGAAAGCGTGAAATGCTGCAGGTAAGCAACGTTTGCCAGCTTAGCGTTAAGGATATATTGACAACAAGACATGAAGTTTTCCAGTTCATGGCCCAAAAGAATAGAACTTATCTATGTAACAATGAACCAACCAAGGATAAGAAAGTAGACGAATGGTTAACAGAGGAATACGAGAAAAATAAAAGCACATAAAGAAGAGTGGAACCACAGAACGCTTAATTTCACACATACCTCGGGTGGAAGAAGTCGCCGGTGCAATGCAACAAGGTCCAGCTGCAGTCTTCCAGGTCTAAAACCCATACCTCGTTGAGAATCTCCGTGGGACCGGTCCTGCCTCCGATTACAAAGCACCGATCGCCTACGACTGAGGCAGTGTGGCCCATCCTCGGGGAAGGACGACGTGCGGACACTGGATCGATCCGCTTCAGGAGGCCGGAGTGCGGATCGAGCAAGAGGGCGTCGTTCCTCCGCGCGTGCCGTCCGAGGCCTCCGAACCCACCGAAAACCAGGATTTGGGGATTCGGCCGTTTCCGGAACACGCAGGAGGACGTGTGGCCCCAGAGATTCAGCCGCTCCACCGCTTCTCCGACGATCTTCATCATCTCCATCTCCGGCGATGAGGCGGAAGGTGGAAGTGAACGCACGAGGAGTCGAGGATGCCAGTGTGAAGCTGTGTCGGTTTTTCGACGAAAGCGAGCGGGCCGAGACGTAATGGGCCGAAATATGACTTAATGGGCCTGAAAGAAATATCTAATGGGCCTGACAGGCAGGTCCGTTAAAAGATTAAGGTTTTTTTTCATTTCTACACTTTAGAAGTAAAAAAAATGATTTCTAAGAGAACAATTTTAAGGTAAAAAGAAAAAGAAAAGTAATTTTGATAATGAAAAAATTGAATTGAGAAATGTCAATGTTGTTATGAAATTGAAAATACTTCTAAATACTAGGAGTAGAAAAAAATGAAATTAAGTTTGTGTTTGTTACCGAGGTAAGGCAGGATACCATTTTTTCAATTATGATGTGATTCTTAATGTAACACAATTATTACTATTTTTTTCATTTATTCTATTATACTATAATTATTATACATAATCAACAATACGTAGTAAAAAATATCACCTCCATCATTAATAAACATAGTCTTAGTACCATTGAGAGGTATTTTAACTTCAAATACTACGAATAGTTAGAAGTTAAGTTTTCTTATAATAATAAAAATTAATAATAAATTATAAGATAAAAATTTATACATAAGAATTTATACGATAATAATAATATATAAAAATTTATATAAAATTAAAAGATTTGTAGTTAAACAAAACCTTACAAGAAGAAAGCTTAGGAATTTGGGCATAAGAGGTTGGCTACATTTGGTATGAGATTTTTTTTTTGCTCTAAAGTAGAAAAAAGTAGCTCTGAAAGTTGTATTTATTAGATAAGAAAAAAAAAATTGATTTTTTTCAAACAAAATAACAAAGAATTGTATTTATTTGTATTTTTAATGTTTATATTTATTTTAACATTTAAATAAAATGTGTAAAATAATAGAATTATATTTTTAAATATTGATGTGATTAAAGATCATAATGAAAAATATAAAAAAAAGCTACATTACCTTTTCAATCACATCAACATTAAAATATAGAATTCTACTATTTTACATACTTTATTTAAATGTTAAAATAAATATAAGCATTATAAATACAAATAATTACTATTTTATTAGAATGATTCAAAAATTAATATATCTTTTTATCGTTTAATAAACATGGTTTAAAAACTACTTGTCCATATTTTCAAAGTTGAAAAAAATTATATCAAATACAATCTATGATTATAAAAATAATTTTTATTATTCTGTAGTCAAACAAAACTTAAAAATTAAGACCTTTGGTAAAAAAAACTTTTACTTCGATCACCATGCATTATTAAATTTCAACAGGAATGTATCGAACGTAGAATTAGATCTCCGTAGTAAAAAGTATTGTCATGTTATAAATATTATTAAAATATTACAATATAATACTTAAAAATTATATATTTTTTTAAATATATTAATAATTCCATCATAAAATTTATTATATTAAAAAAATTAATAACAATACATTTTCCATCCAAGTTTTTTCAAAATAAACATAAAAAATATATATCCTTATAAATCTTTTCTAATAATTATAACTAAAAGATTACTTCACACGTCTTTAACAGTCAAACGAAATCGAGTCTGCGAACAAGTGGAGATCAACCCGGCAGTAATTCAAGAATCCAAACACGATAAGTCACGCGTTGGACAGCCAACAAATCATCGCCGCCGATTCAAATAAAATTGCGGCGTTGACGGCGACCTCTCCCGATGGCAACGCTGACCACGCTCGTCGCCGATCGTCAACCTCCGACGCCGTCATCGCCGACCAATGCCGCCGATTCATACTTACATATTACCAAGACAGACTCCTACGTCGATTTAAAAAAATAAAAACTTGAACTTTATATAAGTTTGTTTAAAAATCTTCTTTTTGACAAGGCTGATGGCTGATGCTGTCAATAATATCATTTATTTTTATTTTTGAAGTAGTAAGGTTGTAAGAATCTTTAAACTTTTTGATTTTAGATTGAAATTTTAATTAAATATAGATTTATTGTGAATTTATAACTGTACTTCTTGACACTAATAGCTAAAAAAAACCTTTGTTTCAGATTCCTTCTACTAAAATTTTTAAGGCTGTCAGAAACTTTTATTCTCCAAGAAGTCTGTAATTTTCACGATAATTTTTTAAAATATTTTTATTTTCACGAAATGGGTTTGGTAAAAGAAGTCTGTAATTTTTTAATCTAAGGTTTTTTTCATTAAAAAAAATAAAAATGTTTTATTTTTCAATTTATACATTTAATTTCTTTAAATATACAAGTTACATTTAATTTCCTGCATCGCTAAGTTTCTCATAAATGCCCTAATCAGCCATCTCACTCCCCTCCAGTCTCGGCACGTTTGAGCTCAAGAATGAATCAGGAAAGTCGAACAACGATTCAATAGACATGCATATTCTGTAAGATACATAAGATTTGATGGTATGAAAATCAAAATGTATACTGCTATTTGCATTCAGGGATGAGCACAAGGCATGCTCAGATGTAATCTTCACCTTATTTTCCCGTGTATATATGTATATGTATATGTGTGGTGTTTCTATGTATATAAGTAAATTTTTTCTATATGTTATGGAGAGAAATATATGGAAAGAAGATGTCAGAAACAACTGTATTAAAATCAGGAAAACAGAGCATTTGAAGATGCAGGACCCATTTCTCTGTCACGGGAGAAAAAAGAAAACAGAGAACTATTCTGCTTTTGGGATTCTGATTAGAATCTAATTAATAAAACTCCCAAGATGCGGAATCCACACCCTACTCGATCCCATCACCTCGGATTCAGAGATGCCATTTCACTTGTCGTTGGAATCCATCGAATTCCAGATTGTGAGACAGCCTCCATGAAATTTCAGATTTGGACACAGGCCCACAGTTGTAACCGGGGTCTGCTTCCCGGTAGCAGATTCTGAGAATCTGTGTTTTTTATTCCGGCACCGCCACCACCACAACCACCACCAAGACGACGAGTCGACGACGATTTCTGCTGTGTTTTTATACATGAAATTAAAATTACGTAGTAATTTAAGTAATAAAAATTTATTTATAAAAATAATAATAATAATATTTAAAATAATTTTAAAGTTAAAATAAATTAAACCGTATATATATAATTTTAATTATTATACTTATTTTCATACAAGATTTTTTTACGAGTAATATATTATAAATAAATATCCATAAAAGTAAAATTACTAAATGTATTTATTTAAGTGGTAGAATTAAGTAATACAAAGTCAACGTTTTAAAAAAAATTATATGATTTACGATATAAGTATTTTAGTATAAATATTTAAATTATTTAGTAAATGTTACTGTACAGTAAAAAAATTATTATTACCATAAAAATTATAATATATAAACTTTTATTACCCTAATTAGTTATTATGTAATTTTAATTTCATTTATTTTACTAATACATTGTTTACTTTTTTCTATTTTTAATTTTCAGAAATATTTTTATTTTCACAATGACATTTACATTAACAATCTATTTATTTTATTATTAAAATTACTCTTCTCCCTCTTCTTATCTCAAAATCATTCATTTGAAAATCATTTTTTCGTGGAAGAACGAAATTGATAAATAATCCCTGATTTTAATTATAACTTTATTTAATTTTCGAAATTAATTATTTTATGTAAAAATTATTTACTAAATGATACTGTAAAATGTTGAAAAATAAAGATACATGTGATAGAATACATAAACAAACAAAATATTAAAATCACTCTTAACGTCATTATTACTAAGTAAATTTTAATTACCTAAATTATTACGTAATTCTTACTTTATTTGTAAAATTAATTTTAATTTTAATTCTATTAACTCTTAAAACGGGAAAAAAATTATTCTCTGCAGATGGTGTGAAGGTTGACGGGCTGGTAGCCAAAATCGCGGGCGCGATCCGCAATAATCGTGTGGCTGCAAAAAACGTCAGCACGATGAACGGTTGAGAGTCGAGTTGGCGGGACCCACACGTGGAGACCAGTGGAAATTACGAGCCGTGCCCTCCTAGAGTGAACGAAGAGTGATATAAATTCTCTTTATCTAAATTATTAAATGACTATAATAAGAGACCAATGATATAAAAGATGAGTTAAATCATAATCAACTATGATAAGTGATTGATTATGTCCAAGGAAAATAAGCTAAATTACAGGCTTAACAATTATTCACTCGAGTTAAGATTAAGTTACACCTAGAATGTTAAATCAAGTTATATTCAAATGATTATACGATATTATTGATTATTTATAAGAAGATGTTAATAGTAATATTCAATCTTAACAAAATTTGAAAATTAATGTTTTTTTTATTTTATTAAATATAATTTTAAAAATTAAATTTTTTTAACTTCGAACCTGTAACAAACGCAGGTGGTCAAAGTTTCGACCGTGCGAGCGAGGACGGCGGACACCTCACACCTGCCCGTGCATAAATAAATCACGGCGAAGCCCAAAATCGGTGTGTTTGCTTGCTTACCGACGAGCGCGGGGATGGCGGACTCCTGCGCGTCCATGCTGACGGCGGCCGGCGGCGGTGGAGCGGCGGGGAGTGGGAACCTGTCGGCGGCGGCGGCGAACTACCTCTGCGGGCAGTTCGCGAACATCACGGCACAGTTGGGGGAGGTGAACGGGAGGTTCACGGACGCCGGGTTAGCGATCGACACGACGTACCTGCTGTTCTCGGCGTATCTTGTGTTCTCGATGCAGCTAGGGTTCGCAATGCTCTGCGCCGGGTCGGTGAGGGCGAAGAACACGATGAACATCATGCTGACGAACGTGCTTGACGCGGCGACGGGTGGGCTGTCGTACTACCTCTTCGGCTTCGCCTTCGCCTTCGGGGGACCGTCGAACGGGTTCGTCGGGAAACACTTCTTCGGGCTTAAGGAGGTGCCGACCGCGGAGTTTGATTACTCGAACTTCTTGTACCAGTGGGCGTTTGCGATTGCGGCGGCGGGGATCACATCTGGGTCGATTGCGGAGCGGACCCAGTTCGTCTCCTACCTGATATACTCATCCTTCCTTACTGGGTTCGTGTACCCGGTGGTGTCGCACTGGTTCTGGTCGGAGGATGGGTGGGCGAGCCCGTTCAACGCCGGCGACCTGTTGTTCGGATCCGGCGCCATAGATTTCGCGGGGTCTGGAGTGGTGCACATGGTGGGCGGACTTGCTGGGTTCTGGGGGGCTATGATCGAAGGGCCGAGGATCGGAAGATTCGACGGCCGTGGCCGGTCGGTGGCGCTCCGTGGCCACAGCGCTACCCTCGTCGTCCTCGGTACCTTCTTACTCTGGTTCGGATGGTACGGATTCAACCCTGGCTCGTTCCTGAAGATCTTTGTATCCTATGGACCAAGTGGGAGCATCAACGGCCAGTGGTCCGCCGTTGGCCGCACCGCCGTCACCACCACACTCTCCGGCTCCGCGGCCGCGCTCACCACCCTGTTCGGGAAACGCTTCATCTCCGGACACTGGAACGTCACCGACGTCTGCAACGGACTTCTCGGTGGATTCGCCGCCATCACCGCCGGCTGCTCCGTCGTCGACCCCTGGGCCGCTATCATCTGCGGCGTCGTAGCCGCCGCCGTTCTCATCGGATGCAACAAGTTGGCCGAGATCGTCAAGTACGACGATCCACTCGAGGCCGCGCAGCTCCACGCCGGCTGTGGTATGTGGGGTTTAATCTTCACCGGTCTGTTCGCCCGAGACAAGTACGTGAGCCAGATTTACGCATCCGGGCGGCCCTACGGCTTGTTCATGGGCGGCGGGGGGAAGCTGCTGGCAGCTCAGATCGTCCAGATCCTGGTCATCATCGGATGGGTAACTGCACTCATGGCTCCTCTGTTCTACATCCTCCGTTTCTACGGCTTGCTCCGCATCTCCGCCGACGACGAGATGGCCGGAATGGACTTGACCCGACACGGTGGGTTCGCCTACGTCTACCACGACGACGACTCACGGCAAGGAGGAGGACCTCCCGGCAACAACGATGCTTCACCGGAGGGCTTCATGCTCAAGTCTGCGCAGGTGAAGTCCGCCGCCACGCCCTCCGATGGCGTGTAGATGACGCCGTCGCCGTTGATCTCCGGTCGCCTTTTCCCTTTCAGCTTTGATCGCCCATTAATAATATTTTTCTTCTCTTTTCGACCCGTGCAGTGACGAGTGGCATCGCATGTAATTTCCTACGTGGTCCTCACATGGACTACTTTTCTCTTTATTATTATTAAATATTTTAGTGTTAATTTTGGTAGGGTGCCGTCTTTATGACTTTATCTCTTTTCATTCGTGTTTATGCCGTGTAGTTTTAGTTTTTTTTTAATTTTTAAAATTATTTTTAATAATAATATTATTATATAAATTTTATCACTTTAATTACTATATAATATTAATTTTATTTACGAAATTAACTTTAATTTTAAAGTTAAAAAAATTACAAATCTCATTTCATTTAATTGTATTTCTTAAACAAGCACATTCTTACATCACGAGTAACATTTTTTCTCTGCTTAGACCAATTCATTATCATCATCAATGACCACCTAACATACCCAGGCCCCAAGTCGAAAATTGCATCATCTCAACAATCTAACTCTTATAAGTTCTGTTTGTTTGGCCACTTCGGTAGGTTAGGTTAAATTTTATGTTTTCTTAGAAATTTAAAGAATAATGATAATATTTTAAAAAATTGTAATAATAATAAATAAAATAAGTAAAAAAATATAGATAATATTTATTATAATAATGTGACGATAATATTTTTTTAAAAGTTATTATATCTAATAAGTAATAAAAAATATAAAAATTATTGATAAATAATACTTGTGATATATAATAAAAAATATAATTATATAATGATAAACATCTAAACAAATAAGACCATAGATGGAAGGATTCATTGAAAAAAGAGTCCCTCCCTTGCACTCCATCTATGCCCAACAAGTAATTGCAATCTTTGCAAATTCAAGGTGTTTGTCAAAGAGAACGTTACAATCATATATATTAGGTAACATGGTGCTCAATCAAAAGGGTCTCCACTTTGTTTTATTTCAACTAAGTTAAAAATATTAAAAAACAAGCTAGAAAACTCAAACATAGCGTGACTTATCCCTAAGTTTACTTTTGATAGCATGTTTCATATTTTATCTTAAAATTAATTAATAATAAAAACACCTACA